>JAZGTJ010009751.1:0-18964 GCA_036877575.1 Botia almorhae
CATTAGTAATTCTTTGAGTGTAGCAAACAAGTGCGATGATTTTTTGGTTCTTCTGAGCATGTTTCAACTGTTCACACATGCTCTGTGTGTTCTGTTAGAGGATTTCAAGGAGATTGAGTTGAGGATTAGAGAAGCTCAGTGTCTTATATCTGAAGACACAAAGTCAGGACCTACTTCACACATGCGAGTGTATAGCACTGCCGGCCAGTTTACAAGTTTTGCTTCTCTGAAGGTTTTATTAGACGATGGCACTATATGTAATGCTTAAACAATATTTGTAAAATGATAAAATTATTTTCTCTGATGCTACAATTCATTTACACATAACCAACAAGGCATGAGAACTGCCTTTGGCACTAGGGGTCAGAGCAGGCATACTTTAATCTGCTTTAATGTGGCATTGCACCTTTACACAAAATTCTAAGCAGGCTTAGCGCGACATTAACTTGCATAAAGATGCCCCGAGACTGCTTTAAATGGTAGCTGTGACCTTTTGAGGGTCACCGTGTGTGCTTACTGGGGCAACTGTGTAGTCAGGGTTGCCCTGGGATGTCAGCTATTTTTGTCGTGTACCAACAGTCAGTCCCTACTTTGAGAAGTCAAAATGGTCCATTACATCAAATATTAACATAGCAGAAGTAAAGGGCATCGGCAGTGGTGCTTCTGTGGCTAAAAGCGTGTTTGTAAATTCTTTATTAGCATACCACACCTCAAGACTTATTTGTGACCAGAATGTTTTCAGGAGGGATGGACACAGTAGAGTTTAGAGTTTAGCGGTAGAGTGGTGCGTGTAGATATGGAGGCCATGGTCACGGTCAGTGTTGATAAAGCTACTAACTGCAGCTTTTTACTTGATTTAAAGTTGCTAATCTACAGTTAAGCTTGTCTTTAAAAAAGTGGTTAGCTACACTATAAGCTACTAGCAAAAATAGATAAGTACATTATAGCTATTCGACTTCAGTATATTAATATTTATTATTTACCTTTATTTTTGACACTAAACATAAGATATAAACATTTAACATGTTAAATATAATATATCAACATTTAAATTAAAACAAATGACATAATAACTAATGAGGTTTTGCACAGGAAGTTGGTGAATAACTTTTTTAAATGTAATATATCAACATTTAATTAAAACAAATGACATAATAACTAATGAGGTTTTGCACAGGAAGTTGGTGAATAACTTTTTTAAATGGTAAATTTGTATAAACAAAAATCAACTGACTAAATACTGACTAAAATGAATCAGACTTTTTGATGCTTTCCCATGTTACATTGCTTTTCATTGGCTAAAGATGCTCAACTAAAGTAGTTAAGTTAATACCGTCACTGCATTCAGTTATTTTCCTGCTTGTCGCGGGATCTCCAAGTGGAGTAATCTACAGCGTTCTGAATGACATGTCTCATGTCCATTTTTACGCATTTCCGAGTGCTTGAGGCCTATTCCATACTCGAACCCTTAGCGGCAGTTTTACTTTAGTAATATTATTCCCTAATTGGAATATTACACCACAGACACCATTCCTTGATGAGTCACACTTCCCTGTGGACGATTGTCCACATTCCCTTGCTCCTTGTTGCACAGCACTGAGGGAGTCACACCACATTTGGGAATCTGGGTGCTTGTCACGACGGTTCATCCTGGAGAACATCAAAGCCTTTCAGCCAAAGTCTTTGAAGTTAATTCCAAAACAACAAACTGCTCCTTCACACTTGTGTGGATCAAATCGAGAAGAATGAGAATTGGACTAGAGCGCTATCATTAGTGAAGGATGGTCTAATGAAATTAGACAAAAAATGGCTTTTCGCACAACAACCATAGAGGCAAAGGCCCATGTATGTGAGGGAGCCTAGCTGGTGTGTTTTACTAATGTGTTAGCCAAAGGTGTAAACCAGGCTGGTTCATGATGTAAATGAATAAAAAATGACGTTTTGCCTGAAGAATACAAACATGGTTTATTTAATGAATTTGTACTGTATGTATACAAGAGGATAATTACGGCATACACAGGCCCAAAGGAAAAATCTGAGTGTCGGGTATGTGATTTTTTTCATAAGCTTTTGTCAGTAACAGCAATTCTCCACTAAAATTTTACAAGAAACAGTAATTTCTTTAAAAAAACAAATAAAATAAGCTCAATTGTTATTGACTTGATTTAATGTGCAAAAACATTGTAATTGGGTAAAATATGTCTTAAAGAAAGATTAAAATTAGACTTTCCGTCGGTTTGATGTGCATTGGAAACCTACATCATCTGGAACACATTTGTGCTCAGACACACACTGTCCCTTTAAGAGCCAGCTGCTTATTTCATGGTGAGGTGATTACATTTGGATTTCATCATGTCAGTACCATGTCACATGTCACTTTCCTATCAGTAATGTCTGAGCTGTGACTGACCTGTAAAACCCTACTGTACCAACACACGCACACACAATACTTGCAGGCACGACTCATAAATATTTTTGTCAAATCTGCCTTGTGTTCCTCTGAGCTGCTTTGTTCTCATATGCACATACATAACCAGTACAGTATTCTAGCTGAAATAGCATTTGTTTGTTTGTATGGTGTCCAAAATTAGACTGTCTAGCTGTTGATGAGTTCTGTGATCCCGACACATACGGTGCCCCACTTATCCTGTTTATGTGCGTCTCCAAACAGCAAATTTACTTTGAATTTACTGTGTCACACTCCTATAATCTGGTCTGCAAATATGGGCCAGTGAAAATGTAACACTGCTGTGAGAGAGTTTTAATTTATTTATATATATTAGTATTTGATACGTTAAATGACAGAAATGCATGATTTCTTGTGTGTGTAATTTATATGCACTTACATAAAACATTCTCCTGATCTGATGTTTGTGTTTGTATTTGATGCAATGCTAAAAAGTGTGTATGTGTGTGTGTGTGTGTGTGTGTGTGTGTGTGTGTGTATGTGTTCTGTTCCAGCGGCCTGTTTGCAAGTCACTACACTGAGACTCACTACATGGTGGATGGAAAAATTGTTACGACCACTCACAACTCTACGGTATGTGGAGCTTTAACAGTTTGACTTCAACACATTTGTTTATGCAAGCAAAAGACATTAGATTGATAATACTTGTTGGCCTTTTTAAAACTGTTAGAGATATTTATTTATTTTAATACCACCTGTATTTGCCCAAAAGCAATGCTCCAGAGGGTTTCATAACCAGAGGGTTAAAAGACAAAGAGTTGTCCTAGGCATTAATTTATACTAGGGAGGTGGTGCTCCCTTATACTGCTGTGATTGATTTGTCAAGTGTCTTAGTTATTGGTGCTATTATTGGTTATTGGTGCTTCTAGGATTGGTCAAGCCTGATGATTTCCCATGTTGAGATACTGAACAAATGTTAGAAAAAGAACCCAGGTTTAGGCACAGTGTGTAAAGCCCTTTTTTGTTGTCTTCACCAGCTTAAAAATCTTGTATCTTGCACTAGTGTGTTCTGATTGGCCGTCTTCTCAGAAAACTGGTTAATCATGCAGAGGTATGATGTTAACCCCAGGACAAGGCGTTGACATCATCTTCAGGCTTAATTTGGATTATCTGTTGTGTTTTTTCTAATTTATAGTTAGACTAGCGCTAAGAACCATAACTGGCAGCTTTTACATGTTTTCAACCCCCTCTTACCCATCAAACATATGTAAGCTTGTCTATATTATTTCTGCTCGGTATATTTAGCCATGGTTTTTAATCGTTTAAGTCTGCTCTGATAACAGTTGT
This sequence comes from Botia almorhae, assembly GCA_036877575.1. Taxonomy (NCBI): domain Eukaryota; kingdom Metazoa; phylum Chordata; class Actinopteri; order Cypriniformes; family Botiidae; genus Botia; species Botia almorhae. Next base: position 3,755 of record JAZGTJ010009751.1, read on the forward strand.
TTACAAAGCTGACTTTAAAATTGAGTTGTTGTAAAAAATTAGTCTATCAAAAACAGGTAAGAACCGCTTGACAAGACTTTAGTGTGAGTGACAAGAAAATGGTTACTTGATTGACAATCTTATTTTCACAAAGCAGAAAGAACATACTTCAATTTGCGAAGATCGTATGCAAATAAAGAGCACAGACAAGAATAATCGGAAATTTGAGGGACAGGTGCATATTGCCTTTTAGTCAGAATCAGTCGTTTAGCTCAAAAGTTTAAAATTAGATAATAAAACATCTTAGGTAAGCTTAACTTTGTAAGAACTCTTCACGTTTCTGAAAGTTGACATTTTGACATTGTATTCTTCAGAGCATTTCTGCTCAAATATTTTAAAAGTTAATTTCTCACAAGGTCTATTTTTCTTTTTAAATTCATGTCATGAAAGACAGATCCATAGAAAAGCTCTTTTGTTCTGGTGACCCCTAAAATCAGGACATTTTGAACGAAAAATGACTTGTTTTACTATTATAAGCCACCAACGTCACTTTGCCAGCCTGGTGTGTTTTTTATTGGGGCTATTAGTTAGTAAGTCATCATTTTTTACCTCTGACTGTTTAGATACCCTCTATTTATGGCTGTTTCTGGTACATTCTTTCATATTCTTGGTCTGCTAAAGCTTAAAAATGAAGAAATGGTAGCCACAAGAATCTCCCTCCGACAGCTAAGTTCTGGATTTTTGCTGTCAGGCGTTAATTGATTTTGACAGTGTGACATATTTTTGAGAAGTTTTGTCTGTCTGCGTGAATGGGTGTGAAAATTGATGTGTGTGATGGCAGTTAGCCTGTCCGGTCTGTGGCTACCGATTTTTTTTTTTTACATAAAAGGGCCTTTGGGGGCTAGCGCCAGCCATAACAGGAGAAAGCAGTTTTCCCTCAGACCAGAAGACACTGCCAAACTGTTAGCGGTTTTCATAGGCAGACAGCTGCTTTAGTTTGACTATTATGATGTGGCACAATGCAACGCGATCCCATCCGACCATTAATAATTGGACCAACATTTTTTGACATTATCTTGCACCTGGAGAGGCTCTCTGTTCCAGTTACCCAATCATTAAATTTTTCAGCTAATTGTTTTTGGAAAGAACTCTCTTCAGCTTGACCTTTTAGCCGGAATTGTACATTTTTGGATTCTGTTTTATTCTTCTCCTGACCGTGGCTGTGGTTTTTCAGATGAATTGCTTTTACCACGGCGAGGTCCAAGGGTACACGTCTTCTGAAGTGAGTCTCAGCACATGCGCTGGGATCAGGTAAGCACGGTATTACTGCCATAATGTGCCTGTATCCCATTATAAACTATTCACAGTCATTGTCAGACATATTAAGTTGACATTTTCAAAGTCATTAAATCTCAAACGAGTAGCTTGTGCGCTTCAGTGTGGAAAGCTATTACGAATCCTAAGTTGTCAAACATTTACTGCCTCTGTTTTTGTTGTCAGTGAAGCAACGCTTTCTACATGAAGGTGCGTTTAAAAACTATAAAACCGATAAACATCAATAAAAGCTTTAGTGTCATCCCATGCTTCATTCTCCCGAAGATAAGCACACAATGCTATTGAAAGCTGTAAAATGTAATTAGGAAGAACATTTGGCCGTGGTAAATTTGCCGTCTTTGAAAGCAGAATATGTAAACATGAATCCTTCTGTCTGCAGCACACCGAAGCCCCCCGAGGTGTCTTGGTGATAATTACAAAACACTTACTGAAAGCTTACTGTACAATATCATGTTCATTATCGCAAGCCTTGGAGACCCCTTGGAGGTGGGCAGATAAACCTTTGGTGGTTCACAACATGAGACACTTAGCAAAATGTTGGCATTGCACTTTTTCGATGCAATGAAAGTTAATGGTGACCAAGGGCTATCAAGCATCAAACTGTAGCATATCCAAGTCCTAAGCCAAACAATAGCATGCAGATAATATTTTCCTCTGCTCTTCAAACACACGGGTGCAACATGACATGAGGGTGACAAATTAAATTAATTTGCATTATAAATTAACCTGTCCCTTTAAGACCACATCTACCCAGTGTGTCTTAAGGCTATGTAAATGTGGTTGTGGCATGTTATCTTCGCTGTGTCTTTTGAGTGTGTGAGATGGAAGTTTTACTTCTGAGTAAATACAGAATATCAGATTTCTGTGCTGTTAAAATGTCGCTGTTAGTACCGTTAAGTTTCATATTTGCAGCCAAAAAATCTGTTATAAATCGCAGGGAAGGTATCATCATTTAATTTAATTTGTCGTTCTTTTTCCAAGCACTGTTTTGAATTATGAGCACGACTCAATATTTTTAATCTATCGTATCTTGTTATTACAGTATATTGCAAGTGCAAACTCTCTCTAAATACTATGGCCTAGTTCTTCAAAGCCGTAGCTTTTCTGACATCCTCCCTGCATATGCTACTGTTTCTTGATATCTACTAAAGCTTTTCGGTTTTCTCCCCCGTGGGCTGTTATTATAGTTATCAATTTATGTCACAAATGTAAAGCTAGACATTTCAAATATCTACAAACACAGACATTCACTATCAGGTGAGTAATGGGGCGGAGAAATTAAATTTTATACAACCTGCTGTCATTCTGGAGGAAAAATCTATATCCACCCATTTCCAAACAGACAAACTATTGGATTTATTAAAACGGAGATTTATTGACAGTAGAGTTTATTAAATGGCAGAGGGTCATCTGCTTCTAGTTTTTCAAATATATTGCATTGATAAAAATATAATTACATTAGAATATCTGATATCACTCAAGAGTGCAGAATCTAAATTGACCTCAAGGTTACCTCCATTTTTCCAATTAAGTGCACGCCGTCGTCTTTTGCTTGATGCTAAATGCTTATAAAACATAAATGTCATGTTCCTCAAGGCACTTATCTGACAGTCTTAACTTTTAATGGCTGAGCAATTGAGCTTGTCTTCTGCTAGGGAAAATAATAAAGATCGTCCTCAGTGAATAAATTGGATTTTCAGATAATGTGACATGTACTTGCCGCTTTAAAACACATGAACCTGATGCTAGTGTGTTAGTACGCTAGGGCGTGTATGATGTGCTACTACATGTGTGTTTTTATTGTTTTCTCAAATCCTCAGAGGGTTCATCTTACTTGAAAACACAACACTGATGGTGGAACCAGCTTTTGAGCCAGCAAATGACACACACGTGATCTACGAAGGTCAGCACATAGTCTTTCCTTCTGGAACCTGTGGACATGGACACAACATATCTGCTGTCAGCCAAACCAGTGCTGGTGGACTGCCACAGTCATTACACACAAGGGTATGAATGCCTTCTGTCAACAGTTGTCAATGTGCCCACTATTATGACGAGCTCTTGTTTGGAGAGTGTCATTTTTTTGTCTTGAGAATGAATTAGCATGCGGCATGATTCAGCGTGATGTCTTTGTTAATGCAGATTAGGGGATTGTAGTTGCTCACACTTGCCATGCATGGTAATAGAAGATTATGATATTTTAGAACATCATGTCTGTCATTCTGTTGTAGGAATTATGAAAGATAGTAGTCAAAAGAAGGTGCTGTTATCTGTTATAATTGTATGTTGATGATAATATCTATGTAAATGTACAAAACATTTGGACTGGGACACAGATTCAGCACTGATTTGCAGGCACATCTAAGGAATGTAAAGTCTTTCATCGAATCTTTTATTTGATGAGGACAAATCATTGATATTGTGTTGATGTCGTCGCCATGGTGACAACCGAACTGCTGGTCAAAGTTCTAGGAAAAAACCATAGAAAAACCATATTCACTATATATATACACACACACACATATATACAGTATATATATGTCATATATATTTAAACTGTACAGTCAATCAATAGCCCGCAATGTGCAATTACTTAGCATGTTTTGGCAATATTCTTCACAATTCTTGTTTATATTTATGTATTTAAATGAGACTTACAGTGCATTCAAGGTTCATTTTATCAGTTAGTGTGTTTTCCATGACCTTGTTATTGATAGCATCGTGCTCTACTGATTGAGCTACAGGAACATGCAGGGTGGGTTGCTTCAATTAAATTAATCAGAGCAAATTAATTACAGCTAATCTAGGTTTGGTTGTTCTTGTTTTTATTTCAGCTGGATTTGTGGTGCACAACTTTGGACATAAACCTTCACCAGCTATTTACTTTGTCTACAATGATGGTTTGATCGTCCTTGTATTTAAACAGCTACCGCATTACTGTTCCTATTTCCTTTTGAATGGGAACCATGAATATCCATAAATAGCTCATAAAATAAATTACAAATTGTACATTTGCTCATATAAATCGCTCCCCAGCTAGATAGTCACTCGCCCTGCGTCACCTGCCCTGCAGCTCGGACCCAATAATAGCCGTTTTTTGTTGGTAATGGGTCTAAGGTGGGTCACTTACACAATGTTGTCTCTTGTTTTGCAGCACAAGAGGGATGTTCAGAAAACCACTAAATATGTGGAACTCATTATTGTAGCAGACAACAGAGAGGTAGGACTGATATTTTATATAACATAATTTAAAACATAATTGCATATTATTTTACCACATGTCTCCTGTCTCTCTACCTTACCAGACCTGTCACCTAAGCAGAAACAAAACAACAGTATAACAAAAATCTCAGTGCAATTAAAAATGTAAATTATGTGTAGTGGCACACTATGATAATCAGGGAATAGATGTATATAGTATATATGAAATAACCAATCACATGGCCTCGTACTCTTATGCACAACAAGTGCTGTGTGCTCATTAAGAATGCCAAGTCAAGGGAAATGTGCTGTCATATCCTTTAATCACCCAAGTGTATTTAGTACTGTACAGTACTCATTGACTCATTGTTTCACCTTGGGAGGCCAAACCAAAAGCAGGTCATACGGGGTGGGCTCTTACAGAAAGTAGGGCATTTTTCCCCGATGATCAGATGGGAAACAGGAAGTGTTGTGAATAAAGTGAGCATTGAATGTGGGAAAAGGAAACTTTGGGCAACAAGAAAGCTTTAGTGTTATTAGGACAGCTGCCTGTATATTAAAATGTGTGTGTGTGTGTGTGAGAGAGAGAGAGAGAGAGAGAGACTGCTATGTATAGTTACATGGAACCAAGAAGATAATTTTCTGTATTTTGAATTCTTTCTGCAAGTAAGCTTAATTGATTTATCATGCAATATTTATTTAAATTGAAAAAACTTCTTGTATTTTTTCTTGTATTCCTTGTAATACTTTTTGTTTCTTTAGCTGGTTTACAGACCTTCACACAAACATGCGTTCAGATGGCGGAAGCAATTATAAACCAACAGTGTCTAGCTGTTGTGTTTAGACTGCACATGATCCGTTTTTTAAACTTTGATTGTTAGTGTCCAGCGCCTGTAGCATCAGTGTTCTTAGGTACCTGCTGTTAGACACACTTCTGATTAAAACAGCTCTCGGAATGGCAGTTAAAGATGTTGCCACTTAAATGGTCCTGCATTGCCCAAAACTTGAAGTTTTATACTCGTTGCAGTCTAAGTCTGTCACCTTTGTCTTTTTTCTTCTTCTTCAGTTCCAGAAGCAGGGAAAAGATGTGGAAAAGGTCAAGCAGAGGCTGGCTGAGATCGCCAATTACGTAGATAAGGTATAAAGAATTCTAGAGGTATGAAATAGTCTTTCCCTAAATGAATGAGAAAGTCTTATTGGAACTCCAAAATAAGCTGTGATTGACAGAGATGAATGTGAGACTTCTGAGGTAAAGGACGAGCTTTTAAATGAGACCCCTATTGAAAAGAGTATTTTTAGATTATGAATTGACTGATGCTAGACAGAGATATGGATGGATGTGCTGTTTTCTCAGTGAATGGATGGGTCCAGGTTCATTAGAGGAAGAAAGGGGCTTGATTTTGTGTTTGTTCTCTTAGTTTTACAGGGTGCTTAATATACGTGTAGCTCTGGTGGGACTGGAAGTGTGGAGTGATGCTGATAAATGTGCAGTCACCCAAGACCCTTTTACAACCCTGAATGAATTTTTGGACTGGAGAAAACATAGACTGCTGCCACAGCGGCCACATGATAACGCTCAGCTAATCAGGTACAAGCACACACAATCATATAAACATAGATCTATACCTGTCGAAAATAACATGCTTTTAATCTTACTTATTATTCAGTTACTAATCTTGTAAAATCAATTTGTGCGTTCCATCAAATAAAAGCTTTCCTGTAGCTCAGTGGTTAGAGCGTGGTGTTAACAACGCCAAGGTCATGGGTTCGATTCCAGGGATTGCACATACTCAGAATCAGTGTATAGTATAATACAATGTAAGTCGCTTTGGATAAAAGCGTCTGTCAAATGCATAAATGTAAAATTACATGGTATTGGAAGATCAGTCAACTGCTTTTAGAGTGCTCTATCGTATAATGCACAATTATAGCACGTATGTATTGTATATATATATTGTATATATTAACAGAATATAGGTCATCATGTATGCATGATACAAAAAAGGTATAATTAACCCTATTTTCCCTCTGTTATAGTGGGGTGTACTTCCAGGGCACCACAATAGGCATGGCTCCTATCATGAGCATGTGCACAGCAGAACAGTCTGGAGGCATCGTCATGGTAAGACACCCGTTTTAACACCCTCTGTATCCCATAATAATCACCTTTAAACTCAGAAACAGCTAGCTTGTATCCCACATGGTGCGAATCCATTAAATCAGGTTGTGTTTGTTTTTAATTTCAGAATTTTTAACCAATCAATATAAACAGCCTCTCTGGTGACACGCTGTTATTTGCCGTTCACCAGTCACCAGTAAAACCTCACAGCAGGTTAGACTGTCAGAAAGATAGAGGAATCAACAGTGCACTGAATCAGAGAAAATCTACCAAATCCCACGAGCTGCTTATTATGCATGTCTTGCTTTATTCAAGACTTCCTGGGAAGACTCTGCAGCCTTTTACCCTGTTGTTATTGTTTAGGCGTGAGTTTTCTCTTTAAGGTTCTCTCCCGTGGAGCAAGATGTTTCATTTTTTTACCATTTTTTCTCAACAGATAACGTTTACTTTAGTATTTTGGTATTTTCAGGAAACAACAGTGAGGTTGCAGATTTGAGGGAACATAAAAGCATGGGGTTAAAAATGTAATTTAAACCTGGAAATAAGGAAGTTTTCGGATTTTGAAAAATGTTAAACAAAGGAAATGTTTTGATGTGAAATAAATAGTCAATAATCATAGCATGCAAGTATGATATACAAGTTTGTGAACAGGAATTCTGATAATTGGAACATTTTTAAATTATGCTGGAAGTTTTGTGCACACACAGCTAATGAATATGCATATACATATGCAAAATGGACTGTCACTAGCGGTCTTCACTAAATTTAGACCTCAGTGTGATACAGTTGTGTAGAGGTTGTTTATGGTTTTGTAGCACATAGTGCTTTAAGTGTGAAAATCCATCTGATTAATGCACATGCAGAGCCATACCTGCAAGGTCATTCACAACTTCCTTTTTCCCCCAAACACCTAGATTTCCTGTCAGTCACAGCAATTGCAAAATTGCCTATTTATATTCATCGCTACTTTTCACTTTATGGCTAAATAACACACATTCACATTTTTATTAGTCTGGCTCTATCATCCATGCCACTGTAACAAACCTCCTCTCTTAAAGGGCTTGCAAAGAGATTAAATCATTACCCATAAATCTGAATTAGGGAACTATAAGGGCGCTGTATGATAAAAATGTCTATTAAGTGCTTAAGTTACTTCTTGCTATCAGTAGATCTGCTATGACCTGTACAAGGTAGGGCGAAAGAGGGAGAATAGAACAGAGGAGCACAGTGTTAAGTTGAGAGATAGAAAGTGGAAAGAGAGGGACTTTTTTTGAATTTTTTTGCTGTGGTTTTGGAGTCTTATTTCCAGATGTGCATTTCTCCTCCATGCGCTTACATGTGGGAAACAGAAAATGTATAAGGTTATAAAGCTGATCAGTTCTAAAAGCTTTTACAATCGTGTGTGTTGACTGACCCACAAATAGTCAAAATAGATTTAAATCTAAGGCCTGTATCATCAAAGCAGCAACAAACGGCATGTATTTATCAGGGCCTATGTATTTTGCTGCTTATTAACAGGCTGTGGCATTCACACTGTGAGCAGAGGTTCGTCTAGTTTTGGTGCATGTGGCGTGCTGAGCTCAGCATAAAAGAAGTTGGAATATGCTGCAAATGTTTATTAATGCAGTGTTTTGCAATTTAAGCTTTTATGATGCAATATACTGGAGCGAACTACTCACTCACAATCAATTTTAATGTCCATTTCATAATATTAGAAGAAATACATAATGCAGAAACCAGTCTCCCCATATTTAGTGAACAAGACTGGAACCATTGAAGTATGTAAGTATGAAAGATGAAACACGGTCAGTCTGAAAACACAATGCAAGTCTGTCGTTGCCATTTTGCTAATGCGCCGCTCGCATGTGTGGCCTGCAGCAGCCCTGCCGTGTTTAAAATTGAACAAATTGAAAATCACAAACAAATTTGGACAATCAATAAGAGACATGTCTTATATAATTATAGGAATACCAAAGATTAAACGTTTTTGATAGACTGGCTTAGTCAGACTTACAAACTCAAGAGCTCAGGAACTCTCAAATAGCTGTTACCACTATAAAGTGACCATCTTTCAGTGTGGCAGCTTTGCAGTGGTTTGTAGAATAGTTTAGTCTGGATTTCACAGGGTATTAACCACTGTATCTGTCAGCAATTACAGAGAGGGGCAAGTCTTGTGCTGAATACAGTGTTATCAGACTTTAGCCATTTATGTTTATAAGCACTTGAAAAAAGCACAAATGTCAGAGCATGTCAAAACTTCTCCAGGGCTCCAAAAAAGCAAAAAAGTCAGTAATTAAAAAAAAAAATTAAGGAAGTGCGTTTTAAAATTTTTTAGTATCGAACCAAAAAATGTGGCGGTTGTATTCAGAAAGAAGTCTTGGTTTGAAGAGAAAATAAAGCGCTGAAACCCAGCTCACGTTTCGATGCTCTGGAGGCTGCAGGGATATCTTTACCTCAGCATAAATGGATACTGCCGAAGCTGTGTGCTGTCTGATGTTGGAGAGTCCAGGGCATGATAAAGGGAGCAGAAGACAAAAGGAAGGAAAATAAGAGAGAGAGGTGGTGCTGTATGTGTGTTTTATGGCTAGGTTGAAAGAGATTTTAAAACAGTGAGAGGAGAATGGAGAGGAATGAGTATGTTTGAAAGAGACATTGAAATTCATAGGGTCTCTACGGTCCTTCAGAAAATATTATAACAGCATCCACTATCTGTTGGTCTGTGAGTGTCATAAAGTATTAATCAACAATGTACGAGGAAAAACAGCTAAAAATAATGAACAACTTTAAATGTATTATGAGGACACAATGGATTCAAAGGTCATGTCACATGCTTTAATTTTAAATAAATATGAGAACTAGATTTTACATTTTTATAGGAAATACTTTGGAAATACTTTTGGACATACTAAAATGGTGCCCGTGTAAAATTTTCTGTCACAATGCTAAGTTGTTGTGAATAGTTGTCAGGGTGATGTTATGTTGTTGCTAAGGTGCTTTGTGTGGCTTTTAACTGTTTTGTGGTTGCCGAGGTATTCTGTCAGGGACTCACTGGCCCAAGTCAAAAGCGCTTATCCTCAGGTCTTTCATTATATTCATCAAAATCTCATAGGACTGATTACATGACAAGTAGTAGTAAGTAGTAAGCTTTCCTGTAGCTCAGTGGTTAGAGCATGGCGTTAACAACGCCAAGGTCATGGGTTCGATCCCAGGGATTGCACATACTTAATGTATAGTGATCAATGTGTAGTATAATGCAATGTAAGTCGCTTTGGATAAAGGGGCTGCCAAATGCCTAAATGTAAATGTAAGTAATAACACACACAGGTATCGTTCATGTATGTAATACTAATGATGCGGGAGACGTATTATTTCAATTGGCTAGTTAACTGAAATTTATGACATAAATAGTCAAGTAAGAAACTACAATGAAAAACATAAAGGTGTTTAAGATGTGACATCTTGTGCTTTTCTAGGATCACTCTGATAATCCTTTGGGAGCTGCTGTGACTTTGGCCCATGAGTTGGGCCACAATTTCGGAATGAACCATGACACTCCAGAGCGGGGGTGTGGCTGTAGGATGACTGTGGATCGTGGAGGCTGCATTATGACCCCATCTACAGGGTAAGTATGTTCTCTTGTTGTTGCTGTTGGCTGAGGAAGCGAATTAAACATTTATTGAAGTATTACTCACTTACTCCAGTAATTACCCTGTATTAGTTAACTAATGCTGTCATAGTATCTTCTGTAAGGCAGTAACAAGTTCTACTGTGCTTTACAGCAGGTTACAATCTAACTAGTCTTCTATAACTGTTTTTATCCTTAAATACAGCATAATGCCAGGTGGAAGACCCTGCCTGGATCTGATGTTTAAATGAACTGTAGATACATCACTTCACAACTCAGTTAGGCTCCAATAAGCCCCATTATCTGAAGAATGGTTAAATCAAGCTCTCATCATGTACACAAGAGAACAACCAGCCGGTTACCTGAATCTTGACCTGGGGTTAATTTGCCATCTCTCAGTGATGAATTTAAACCACACATCCGTACATCACCACTGATGTGAGGCTGCTCTCAGTTTTAAATCATTCAGTCGAACAAACTTGTAGAGGGAAAGAAGGCTTGTTCCGTCCTGCTTACTCTGAAATTTGGATTTTAACCGTTGGCTGGCTTCTTGTGATAACAGTTTCCAGTAACAGGTTTTGGCATGTGACTGTGTCAGGCATGGGTAGACTTTAGCTTGATGGTGAGGTGGGCTTATAATAGATTTCATTTTCTCGCATTTCTACAAGTTTGCTTTGTCAAAAGATGAGTTTTTACCTCAGAAAGGCCAAATAATCCAACCAGCAACAGTCACTCACTCACTGTTTCTGATCATTGGAGAGATTTTAAAGAGTATCATGGGTATTTTATTGTTATGCACTTATTTAGGGGCGTTTGGCAAATTATTTGTAAGATTTTAGTGATTTTCTTGATGTCAATCTTAATTATTTAGGATCCAGATGAGGACCAAATGTAGTTCCAGACCCATATGATTTTCTGATTGTCTTGGGGACTTAAGAATCAGTGAAATCTATCAGATTCCAAGCCATAATCCCAGCATCTTATTTTACAGAATGTATCTCTGATGTTCTTTTTATTTAATTATAGAAGTGAACAATAGATGCCACCTCATTGCTTGTATTTGGAGATGATTTTGTTTCATGGCAGTCTACCATTGGAGTCCAACTGTGCCAAATGCATTATCTTCTCCTGCTGTGATGTTTAAGAATCAGACCTGTGGCCTTGAAAATAAACATGGCTTAAGCATCTCTTTAAGGAATCAGTGTTTGATCTGGAAAAAGTCAATTTCTACTGATTCATACAGCTTCGGTCGTAATGCACAAGTCAGTGACTAGTAATAGCTCGTCTGCTCTCGGCTGTGACCGGTTCGCAATCTCCCTGCCGTGGCTTATCTCTCTGCCGATGTTTTTGTTGGACCGATGCTCATCCCTGGACCACTGCCACAGTAAACAGTGGAAACCCTGTTCTCCCATTATGTGTTCACATAACAACAAGACAACACGCTGAGGAGAAACCACTCCGGTGTTTTAAAAGCTACACTAGAAGAAAAATAAAGGGCCAATGTTTTGTCGTCTCATTTAACTCGGGTACAGATAGGAGATTGGGATCATTTTTGCTTACCTCTTTAAAGATTTATAGCTCTTAATTGCGCATCAGCACGATGGAGGAATATTTAAATGGACTTAAAAATGAGTGCCGAAGCATGTCTCTATTTTTCAAAATCATTTTCATTTTTTGAGGTTGCAGTTTGGCTGAAGCTTAGTTTGGTGTTAACTTCTGGATATGTTTGAGATATGTTGGAAGTGAATTTATGGAGTGTGTTAGAAGGTAATGCACGTACGTTTGTAAAATATGTTTGTTCTGTTACAGCAGCAGTGTACCATTGCAAAGTAAGGAAAAACGCTGGCCTATTTTTCACTTCCCATGGGAGAAACACAGACTTCCTTAGTTTATTCAACCCTAAAGACCAAAACTCACGGACACACAGAGAGTCTCAAAGACACAAACACAAATCTGCTAGAGTACAGGCAAAAATACTGTATGCACGCATACTGGCTTTGAAAAACAGATCACCCAAAACAATTTGTTTCTGTTTGCAATAACAAGATTTTGTTTACTCACTCTTATGTTGTTCCAGATCTATATACTGTTGTTTTATCTTTGAAACAGTTTTTTTAGAAATAGATGCAACATTTATAGTCACCGCAGGCTGGCAAGTAAAAGTAAAGATCCTAAAGAAAATAAAATCACCATAAAAATATTTCATTCTTGTGCACTATATTCACTAATATATGTTAGTATTTTACAGGTTTGTTTTTGTTTTTTGCATTAAAAATCATTTTGTGATTAATGTATCGTAAAACAACAACAATAAAAAAACAGCATACGGTTTTAATATGACATGTAAACAATGACAGAATTGAAATATTAGGGTAACCTGCCAAACAACCAAACTACCCAATATACAGTATTATTTTTTTAATAATACATTTTCATGCTTTTGATCCTTTGTTTCCATGCTGTTTTCACTAGCCAAATAAACCTCCTGTAACTTGGCTGTATTTATTTCCTCTGATTTATTTCCTGCTGTTGCAGGATGTGTTGTGCTGTTCTTACAGTTCTTTGCAAGGTTCTGTTTTACAGTTCAAACATGAGAAATTTGTGATCTTGCACGCGGCGTTATTTCTCTCTTTGACAGTCGCCGTGAGTTCTCAGGCTCAGCTTTCTATCAGCAACACCTGATGAACAACAACATACAAGCTGAGATATTCAGGGCCACAATCTTAGAGAGTCGAGCTTAGGTCGAAAATATGAGATGAAGAGACGGAACGAGATGAAGGGAAAGACTGACAGGGCAATGGAATGCAGGATAAGAGCAGGACGTGCGGAAAAACAAACAAAGATTCAGAAATAGAGATAAATATGGCAAGCTGACAAACTAGGTAATCCTTTCAAATGTTTACAGTAAACACAGTAAGCCTCTTTCTATAAGATCTATTTTAGCTCTGCCTGAAGCGTAAACAGGAAGTCATTGTCGGTTGCTTAGTGCCTTTTAGCCACATACAATAGCCAACATATGCACAGACCGTAGAAGAAAGAAACAGGCCACTTATTGACAAATTAAAGGGGAAAATCACAGCACTCAACTCAGCAGCTGTAGGAAAGGAAGTCCCGCCTTTTAATTAAAGTGCTAAATCGGCTTATTGGCGAAGGCCTTTTGTAGTCTGTTTTGCATTTTACTTATGCAAATTGAAAAATACACTGGATATGTTCCAGAAAGCAATGACGTCCTTTGCAATATGTTCTGTATACTGTGTACAGTATGCAGATTTTCTGTATGTGTATATTACCCGGATGATATGCTGCTTTTGCAAAATGTGGAGTACACAACAGAACTTACTGCATATGGTATCCCATAATGCAATGCACTTGAACTTTAATTTCCAGTGTAATGGATGAATCTGGATTTAAAATCAGCTCTTTTGCAGCTCTTTCTTGATTCAAAATAACTCATCTTTTTTTCTAAGATGAACATGCAGTGTTATCCATTCATGTGACAAATGTAATGAGGTCATGTGACAACAACCTAGCATGAAGTAATTGCTACATTTAGGAATAGTGCTGTTTTAATTATTTTAATGCTTTTTTTTAAATAGTAAGCGGTATACCAGTTGTTTAGTAAGTATTAAGCTAAGACTCCTTTCTAAACACAGCACTAGACAGGAAGTAGCTAATAGGGGACGTTACTAAGATGGCTGCCTTACTTCCTTAAAGAACTTTCCTAAAGAACTATCAGCAGGACCTTAAACACTGTGATTTGACTCCTTAAGACAGCACATACCTCATCCAATCTCTGCCTGTATCTTTACCACCGAGCGCATAATAAGAAAACATTTGCCTGTAATATCAAGCATGTCAGCTGGCCTTTTGAAAAGATACTATCACCTAATGGGTATCGCTTTCGCTATTGTTGAGGCAGCCACGTGCCGAATCACAAACGACCGAGTTATCTTCTAAACGACAGGCGGCACAATAGACCCTGACTTCAGATCAGCGGGAGTCGCCGGAGGACGCTGATTTAACAGACATTAATTTCCTCATTTCGCACCTTTATCGCTGATAGCATAACAACCCTAATAGGTCAAGCTCGGAAGCGAGTTTGAAAAGGTCCTGATTCGAATCATTTTAAATTGCAGCTGGGCAATTGCCCGGCAGGTTAATCAAGACGATTACTGCGTGTATGTGCGCAAAGAGCAGGAATGTGTTTAAATGTGTATTTAATTTAATGTATTTAATGTGCATGGGTGTGTGTTATTATGTTAGATGCTGTCATGGTTTGACCAAAATCTAGGCTGTTCTGATTTCTCAAAGTGCGTTTTGATTAATATATTTGGAATGCTGAAATATACTGTAGAGGGGTTTGAGCTGTAGAGGGGTTTTAGGGAATGCTTAGTCTTTTCCAGGAATACTTGGGCAAGATCATCCGAAACAATACTGTGTTTCTGAGTGTTAACACCCTCTATGATCTCAAAACGATGATGTAAGACAAGAGGATTTGGTACTTAGGTGTTAAGAAAAGAAACCAGGTTTGACATCTGCAATAAGGCAACCTGAATTTATTGAGTTTTGCCCAGCACTTGTTTTTAATGTCTTTTTTTATTTTGATTGACCTGTTTGTGCTGTTCTGTGATCTAGCTGGTTTGATTTGTAGTTCCCATCACGCTATTGACCAGTAAGATCTTGGAGGTGCGGCTCACGTTGCGCAAGTGCTGAGATTTGTTTCCTGCAGCACTCAATGTTGCACTTGTTTCATAATTATATCAAAATGAAAAAGCAGATGCATTGTCGAGATGACAGCAGGCGTGTCAGAATAATTTACACTGTAATCAGCATCTGTGTTCATTGTCTTGCTGAAGTGGTTTTGCTTAGTGAATGTTTATAGAGAATTATGACGCTGATGCTTAATGATAGCAGGTAAAGTTTCAGATGTATGCAGGAAGTTGAGCAATAT
>JAZGTJ010009752.1:0-16914 GCA_036877575.1 Botia almorhae
TTATATGGTCATACTTGTTTGTTCTCGTGAGAACTCTGGCTGCTGCATTCTGAACCATCTGGAGTTTTTGAATTAATCTTGCAGGGCAGCCACCAAGTAGGGCGTTGCAATAATCGAATCTTGAAGTCATGAGTGCATGAATTAATTTTTCAGTGTCTGACTTCGAGAGCATGTGTCGTAGTTTTGATATAAATCTGACTGGCCATGCAGCACTGATCTGACTGGCCATGCAGCACTGATAAACGTCGCCTTCAGGAAAAACTATTAAGGTGCTGGCGGTCATCTGTTCCATTAAAGAATGTCGTTCCCTCAACATAAGAAGTCATGGCATATTATCACGTTCCCACGAGTTAATATGTTGTGGCCTCAAAATACTATGACGTTCCCACAAATTAATTTGTGGCCACAACATAGTATCACAATCCCACAAATTAATATATCGTGGCCACAACATAATAAGTAAACCAAGAATGTCCCTTCCCGGGCACTGTAAAATACAGATTAAAACAAGCCTTTTAAAGTAATGACCCTGGTTTAAGAATGTAAAAAATAGAAAGTACAGATAAAAAATGTGTAAAAAATGTAAGAGTGAAAGTAAAAGTTTAAAAAATAAATAGTGAAGTAAAGCACTGATAACAGAAAAATCTGTAACGAAACATCTGCACTGCATGCCTTACATAAATGTAAACGGGCGACACAACAGGCGGATTTGTGCATTAAGCATTTACTGTAAAACTGCTGTAAAAACTCAACTATTTCGTCTTCACTTCCTTGACTAATTAACTAACACACCGCCACTTCTACTTCTTTTATTAAAAAGAAGCCTTTGTTACCTTCTTATACCGTGTTGAAATACCTGAGACCTGTCTATAGAACTTATTCATTGTTGCCTCTTATTGTTGAAATTGCTTCCTTGTCCTCATTTGTAAGTCGCTTTGGATAAATGCGTCAGCTAAATGACTAAATGTAAATGTAAAAAACAACAATAAACTGTAGAAAACAATGCATTGTGGGCAATATTTTGCACTTTAAGTAATTGCTGCTAATTTACATAAATTTACAGCCAATAAACAGTAATCTGCTGTATTTATGTAATATGGTTTTGTATTGTGTCTTGCAATGCACTGTGGGCTGATCCTAGCATACTAATATTTAGAATTACACTACTATGCAGCATGTTATGGAAATTGGGTGTTGGAGTATGAGTATTTTGGTTAAAGTTTGTTACTGTTTTGTCAAAGTTAAGTTAATTTGTTATTTTCAGAAATCATTTTTAATCATATCAGAAAGCATTTTTAAAGTTTTTTTTTTAAATCGCTAGGACATATTTTTCCATACTTTGGTGACTTGCAAAACTCTTCACACAGTGAGCACAACAGTAGTCTGTGAGTTATGCTGTGGATCATTTAGCATTGCTTTGGTACAACATGCATTTACTGACCACTTTTTTCAAATTTCATGAATTCTTTTTTCATTTAGACACAACAATTTACAAAACCACAAAAAAACTAATCAGGTACTCAGGTTTAACAAATATCATTTGTAAAATTTGTAAAGCACTTTTTCTTGAAGAGGAGGCATGTTTGGAACATGTTTGGAAGTACTTTGTCTGCATTTACCTGCATCTGCTTATACAAATTAAATGTTAATTAAACATATTCAGAAAAAAAATAATTTAAAATAATTAAAAATATATAGTGTATAATTTCTTTTCCTTGACATTATTATATTCATAAAGGTTGTATTACCAGAAGTAATATTTGATACTGCTGTCAAGGTAGTGAGTTTGTGCATTAAAATGTCACCGAATAATTAAAACATTTATATTCAAGTGCATTTTACAGTCACTAAGCGTTGCCAATTTTTTTTAGATAATTTCTGAACTTTTAGTTAGAACATTTCTGACTGTTTGTGGTTGTTGCTAGTCAGCTAACAATGTTTTGCCTGTTGGTAATAGCTGCAAGCAGCACAAAAACACTAGATGCTTGAAATAGCAATAATTTAAAGTTTAAAGGTGGTTTATGGTTGAAAAGAGAGCAAACTTATAGTTTTAGTTTTTAAATATATATTAAAACATTGATTTCATTCACTTGTTTTGCATGCATATGTAATCAGTGCATAGACTAACATGTTTGCTTCTGTATGTTTAGTGTCAAGACTTATTCTGCTTGTCTTAAGTAAATGTATGGCAAATGTATAAGAAGAACAAGTTGATTTGACTTGTACAAACATGTACATGTACTGTCATGTACTGTAGGAATGTCTTCTGAAGTGAATCGATATGTTTGTGAAAAAACACGATTAATATTGTAACCTTATTAAGCAAACAATAAATCACATATCCATGTAAACCAAAATGTGTTAATTCAAGCAAGTCAAAACCTTCAAAATCACACTACATACGTAACCTGAGACATTCCCTTTTAAAGGAAACCTGATTCTGCATCATGGCTTAACACTACTGGGAACATTAATGCACACTATACCACAGTGAGGGAACACCTGCCCCAGATGCTGTGAAACAGAGGCACAGAGAACATCAGGAGTAGAAACGGGACTGTCAACCCAAGAGAACCTGAGTGCCCGGGGTTGAATTCATGTGTAAGCTGTAAAATCTAATGGATGTGTGCGGAGAGGATCACCCTGCTGCAGCACAAACATCCCTTAGAGTTGTCCCCCTAGATGATGCTACACTGCTGGTAGGATGGGCCATAATGCCCAGGGGTGACAATAGGTCACAGGCTTATTAGACCAGGGTAAAAGCATCTGTGAGTGAGATAATCACTATTTTGTGACTGCATTATCGTGGTTGCACCCCAGGCTATAACCTTTGGGATACAGCCTGGTCTAGAGTGCAAAATGGCTTTTCCAAAGCTAGGGAAAAATCCCTGTTGAGCAATGTCAAAGATATTAATACAGTCACCTTGTGGGTCAGAAACTTATCGAAGACTGACTCTTGATGCTCAAATGGAGCTCTAGATTATCCCCTTAAAACTACAGTAAGGTCCCAGGAGGGGACACGTGTGTGACAGAAAGACCTCAGCTGTCTGACAAACCAGTCCTCGGGCTAAATTTGTTTGAGCGTTAACATATTGAATCTGTATCTCCTCAGACACTGATTCAAATGACGCAGATCTAAAATCGGACACATCCCCCTGTCTATCACAGGAACTATAAAATAATGGCTGTAAAAACCCACATCTCTTATGTGATGGAGAACACATTCTATAGCTCCTTTCACAAAGAGAGTCTTTTGGCTCTTTGGCCAACACCACATCCTGCTCCCCTAATACCATAGCCTGCTGAACGCCATTAAAGTGAGGAGGACAAGAGGCAAGCTGAATTCTCTCTACTGTACTCAACAGCCATGGGGATAAACTGAGCAAAAGTTTCCACACTGCCAGAAAATCTGAGGGAGGTATCATCCTTTCTACCTGTTCTACCTGTTCTACCTGGTATTCAGAACCAGAGAACTGGCAGGAGATGGTTGGACCAGAAAAGAGAGAAAATGGGACAAATGAACCATTGTGGGGTTCCAAAGGGGGTCTGGTATGAGGTGTTGACGTGTACAGAAGCCCCCCATTGTGGGGCTGGCCCCCAGTATGGTGCTGCTGCCATCAGGTGCTATTCTTCTTTGCAGCCCTTGAGGAAAGCACATTCCTCAGATCAACCTTCCTCTTGGTCTGCAAGGTGTGCGTATGCTGCCCAGCTCCCTAGGTCTCTGCAGGGAAGCTCGAGCTGCCACATTGACCTGCTGCGGCTGCCTATAAGCAGAAGATCTAAAAGAAGAAGAGGTGGATGGACCACCCAACACTGTAGGTACCTGGCCTTGGTGGGGGAGAAGCTCCTTCAACACCTCTCATTGCTTCTTAGCCTCATGGTTTCTGTCGACAACTGAACTAATGTTGCTGAGCAGACTCTTGGGAGCAAGTGGGATGTCCAACAGGAAGATTATTTGCCTGTCCTTAATTTCTTTTAGCCTGTCCTTAACTAAAAAAAAGTTGAGCCACAGGTGCCTATGCATTGCCACAGAGAGCAAGATCTGTGGCTCGGCCTAGCTCTTAAACTGCATCCGGTTCTAATCCCTCATCCTGGTCCAGGTCTTTAAGCAGGTCAGTCTGATGTGCCTGCAAAACTGCCATTGTGTGCAAGAACGCCCGAGCCTGATCCACTGCCTCAGCAGCTCAGGTTCAGGTGCAGCTGCTCGTCTCCCATCGGACAGGGAGCGGAGTGTCCTCAGTGGAAGCAGTTCACACTAAACAAACTCTTAGGAGCTGATCTGACATGCCAGAAGCATGTTTCCCCATGGCATCAAGCAATGACACAGCGTCAAGTTTGAAAGGGAAGCAAAAGGTTTTGAAGATATAAATGTGGAATATGATGTTTACATTCAAACATGACATATCGATTGTTAATTATGCTGTTTTCTTTCACAAAAGAACTGTTTTGCTTCAGAAGACATTAATTAACAAACAGTAGCCATATGGATTATATTTATGATAGATTGGTGCACTTTATAGTTTCTTGGGCACTATTCAAGACATTACAAAGCTCAGATGAGCCAAGATATTAATAGCTATAACTCCAGTTGTGTTTGGCTAAAAAGTGAAAGTTATATAAAACTAGGATGGCATTATAATAATGAAAAAATTTTCATTATAAGGTGAACTATTCCTTTCACTGTATTTCTTAACCTCTTAGCCTGAGGTGGTTAAAGCAAAGTTTTTTATTTTATCAGAATGTGTTGCAGGGTTTTTCAACCACTTTGTTATTGTGGGCACTTAAAACATTTTAAACATTGTCCAGGCTGTTCTACATTCTCTGACAACTTTTCTTGCTGACTATGACTTTGTAATTTTGATGACTTTGCTGGAAAATCTGTGAGGCTGACAGGAGATGACAGATCTGACCTCAGATCCGATGGGTTTTGCTGATTGTTTGGGTGCACTGAGATGCAAAATTTTTAGACATACTTAGAATTGTTATGGTCATAATGCCGCTATATATGCATTAGCACGTTTTCCTCTCAGGGTTTAATTAGCACATGTAAACCCAATGAGCAGGTATGGTGCCTAGTACACAAGTGTATATCCAGTGGGTTTGCATAAACTCATTTTCGTTTGGACCTAATGCACAAATGATAACAATAACAGAGCACTGTGCCCAGTTTATTTTTAGGGAGTTTTATTTCTTAAACAAATTTATTTTATTTCTTATATTTTCTTACATTTTTAAATCCTTGTGCCATTGTATATTTTAAACTGTTTATCATAATTAATAATCCCATATATTACCTAATAATTAACTCAACAGATGACTCAGTACAGACATTCTCAAGGAAACTTTGCAGATGAAGTTTGTGGTGAGGAGCTCTATAAGCTTTCCAATAACATGCTTTAGAAAATTACAGCTTATGCCAGTGTATATGAGCTGAAATAATATAACACAACTTTAAATTGCTTAAATGTTCAACATTAGAAATATAAATACACAGCTCTCTCTTTGTTGGTCTTAGGGAGAAATTATATGTAATAAAACATAGTTATACCACACCAAATTATAAACAATAAATCGTAAACCTGTAATAATTTATTTTATTCATCATTAATCATTTATTTTTAGTAAAAAAAAAACATTAAAAATTTTCTTTTTATGTTTGCAAAAAGTATGATTTCTAAGTATGATTGATTTGTACCAACATGATAAATGTTAATTAGGAATTTTAAATTGGCTGTTACTATGTTGTACAAAACAGTCCTTAAAGTTTCTGTTAAACATATAGGGCTGCCAGACAAAATTTAGATGACTAAGCCATGTATATAAGTTTAATTTTATTTAAAAGGCATTTTATTGTGTTAGATAACACAACATCCAGCCAAATGTCATCTGTATAGAAATGATACCTAAGATTTTCTCAGAAATAACTTCTTTGAAATTTTGTAGTTATTTTTAAGCAATTGTTTTAAATAATTATAGTGAAAGTATAAAGTCTTAATGACCACAAAGTTTGCACAGGTGTCCTAGAAAGTAACCACAGGTGCAAGTCAGTACATTAACTATAACTATGTATTTCCTTAATTTGAAAACCCCAAATTATCCAAACATGTATTGTCTTAATTTTGAAAAGTATGCTTCTGTTATCATTAGAATCAATGCTACTTGGCTAGATATTTTCCCTACAACTACACTTTTCCTTAAATGCAATCAAAATATCAAAGGTTGCCCTATGACTTTTAGAGAAAGATAAACACTACTGAAAAACTGAAAGAGTTGTGTCTTGTGAAATTGCACAAGACACACAAATAGAAACAGCTTCCCCCGATGTCCTGTCAGGTGGAGCTCTGCTGCTTGTGGTATGTCAAAGATAAATCTCATGTTCCTGCTGAATTACAAATTGATTTGTCAGGACACTTGGGCTTAATTTTCAAGAGAAGAGTCATCTTGGCACTGTTTCTGTCTCTCCAAGTCTGTCAGCAGAGAGAAATCCTGGTTTGAGGCCTTTGACTGCAGTGTTCAGCACTTTTACTGTGACCTTGGCACATGGGCCATAATAGCCTTTGCTGTGACTGGACCTCTGCAAAACAAGGGCTGTAAGCTGATGCTGCACACAAGAAACTGGCCAGAGAGGACCTGCTGTCATTCTGGCAGCATGACTAAAGTTAAACAGGTAGAATTTTAGTGCCTGGATCAAATTTAAGCACTTTGTCGCTAAACCAGTCAAAAAAGTACATGCTAATTTAACTAACCGATAGGCAGTTGATTCATACAGAAAAAATAACATACACAATGCATTGAGGAAGCAATCCCTTACAGAAATATTTTGAATGGCTTTTGTGCTGATGCTTTAAAGCAGAGGTTCTCAACTCTAGCCTTCAAGATCAATTTTCCTGCATAGTTTAGGTCAAACACTGATCAAGCTCATCTGTAACTGCAACTTTCCAGTAATTTAAGACCATGATTAGCTTGTTTGTGTTGGTGTAACAGTATGTGTGTATGCGGAGACAAAGGAACACGGATGAAGGAGTGGAGCGAGGAATATCAAACAGAAAGATTTTTAATTATATGACAGACATACAAACACTAACCGTTAATCCAAACAAGGGCGGAGGTACAAACACATTCATCAGATGTACAGCAACACTATATATTCATTCAATACAAAGCAATACAATCCATTCATAATAACCGACAAACAAGACAGGAAAAGGGAGAACTTAAATAGGAGTCCAAATGAGGGGAAAACAGGTGATTTTAATTAACTAACGAAACCAAATAAGGAAAAACCGGACCAAAACCTGAACAAATATAGGAAAATACAAAATAAGAGTCCGGGACTGTTACAGTTGGATTAGGGTTGAAGTTCACATTGCTGGACAATGGATGTTTGTAAAGCTCTGCTTTAGAGTAAAATTCTGAATTTAAACAAACCGAAATTAACCGTGCTAATTTCAGATATGAAATGTTTCAAAGCACCAAAAAGCAATGCAAATCACACAGATGAGGTAGCCATGGATTTCATAATTTATTTTTTTTAATATTACCCTTTACTTTTTGTACAGTTTGTTAAATTTGTGGTGTAAGGGAATAGAAGCACCAGGAGAACTTATTCTCTTAAATAAAAAAAAATAAAAAAATTCCCATTTTCATTGACATTAAATCACATGTGACTTCTATGTACTATGTACAGTTGTTTTTTTACAAGCTAGGACACATTTTTCAATACTTTGATGACATTTGCAACTCTGCCACATAGTGAACACAACAGCAGTCTGTTTGTGCTAAATTGTGGATCATTTATTATTGCTTACTAAAAGATACTCTGACGTATTCTGCAAGAGCATCCGACTGAACTGCAGATTAAAAAAAAAATTAACAGAGCAAATCCTCCAAATCCACGTATGTAATTGCGCATGCATTTCTGCTTACTGTAATGTTCACTGATGTCAGGAAATGGCAATAGTCATCAGAAACAACACCAAAAAACAGAGATTTGAGACAGTGTTGGCATACAATTTTCCATACGGAAATATTCACAATGTTTAATTTAGAGTCATGGAAATTAAAGGCAGGCAAGCCCCACACATATTCATCTTTGTGGATGAGGCTGCTTTTAACTTGGCCAAAACACAGCAGCAAGGAAGAATCATGACTGGAAAAAGAACCACAGTGGTTGTCTCGGAACAGAGGGGTGCTAAGATCACGTTTGCAGCAATATCCACTAATGGACTGCTGTTACACAAACCAGTAATTGGGTCATACTACACTGAGCATATCTTTTTATACCTGGATGACCTCTATGGAATGGTTGTGCTAGGTGAGGAAAGTGATGCAGTAAGCAGAAATCAGCCAACATTTATATTTGTTTGGGAGAATGTGGCATTACACTACTCTCGTGCAGTCACAGAGTTGTTTGCAGCCCATCTAATGATGGTGTCACCTTACTCTCTATTTCTCAGTCCTACAGAGGAATTCTTTTTCTCATGGAAGTGGAAGGTTTATTACTACCATCCACATAATCAAATGTGCTTCCAGGATACAATGAATGCTGGATCCCTGAACATATCAGCAGAAGATTTCCAGATGCCCAAAAAATTCTTTCCTAGGTATGTTTCCCTAGATGACATACAGTGAGATGTGGATTAGAACCTGTGGCCAAATGCAGAAAATAGAGTAGATTAAATTCCTGCTTTATCTGTATGTAAATGGTGTATATACACTTTCTTGTATTTGAAATAACTGCCACAAACAACAAAAAATTAAAAATATAAAAAACATATTGAAGCGTACAGCATCATGTCTAGACATGATTCATTAGACATGATGCTGAGGTGTCCTTATCCGTTGTTAGTGTTTTTTAGGTCAAGTGTGTTTGTTGATTGACAACCTCTATTAGTGTTATAAAAGAATGAGCCGATTTGAGACACATATAAAGTGTTTTGAGTCCATTGTAAATGTGAAACAAACTGCTGTGTCAAGCTGAAAGTTGTACAAATCTGTAAATGCAGTATCATAGTGTTTATAAATACAAAACAAATATATTTGTTCACTCTTAAGTTCTCCAACATCTCAGACGCCCTTTGGAGAAGTCAACGCAAAGAATTAATGGAATTACTCTCACGATAAGGATTACAATATACTATAATATGTATTTATCTATGTACATATATGGCACTCGAAAACATGAAAGCAAAAGATACATTTTCCACAAACTAAAGCAATGGGTGCTTTGAAAGAAAGTTGCATTACGCAGCACCGGCCAGTCTGACTATCTATTTCATCTACGCTCATAGAGAGATATGATTGATTTAATATGGATATATATATATATATATATATATATATAGCGGTCTAACTATTTGCGGTAAACAAACCTTTTTTAATTTTTTAAAGTTTTTAAATAAAAATAGAATATAACAAAGAACAAACCATTATAAAATATAGCGAAAGAAAAATACCTTCACAGTGCGAATCGGGTTCGTTTGGTTCCTTTAAATCCAACTTTAGTGCAAAACAAAAAAATAAGTTTCGCCCTAATCAATAAAAATATAGCACTTAAAATTGCGTCAGTGCCTTATAGTAAAAAAATTAAAAAGATTTGGACAGTTTGTTCTGGTTGTCCTTAATACAAAAATCTATCCCACCATGAAATAGGTGCGATAAACACTATATAATACAATTTTTCTTCTATAATGCTAAGAATTAAATGACGTTTTAGACATAGGCAGAGTCACTTGATTGGGTGCGGCCGAAATTCGGCATACTCATCCGCGGTAGATCCTTGTTTCTGATCTCATATATGGACTTTCTCCTGGCCTGTACTCCCCTTACTGCCGTCTTAATTTTCCTCCAGCCCAGATGATTAAGTTCCGCTAGGTTAAGCACCACGCAAATTCCACTAACCGCAAACATGAAGACGAGGAACACTGTCTTTTCCGTGGGTCTCGAAACATAGCATTCGACGTCTTTGATACAAGGATATCGATCACACTCGTACACCGCGGGCACGTTAAATCCGTACAAGAAATATTGACCAACCAGGAAGCCGATCTCCAGCGCGTTCCTGAAAACCACCTGAATGATATAAAATCTCGAGATACCCTCTTGTCTTCTCATTTTAGATTTGGTAGTTCTCATGGCTGAATTTGGGATCTCTTTCACTTCTAAACAGTCCGGCTCGGATTCTTTGGTGCAGTTTTCTGTGTTCTGAAGTACTCCGTTTACGATGGTGTTTTTGATCTTTTTGCTATCGTCTCGTTTCATTGATTCAGGATCTTTATCTAAGGAGAGGTAGATTGTAGAGTATCTCCGCTCTTTCTGTTTGGCGGACTGATGAACCGAGTATGTGATGAAGCAAAGACTCGGGGTACACACCATGATTATCTGAAACACCCAGTATCTGATGTGAGATATAGGGAACGCTTTGTCGTAGCAAGCTTGGTTACAGCCAGGCTGTAAGGTATTACATACAAACATGGACTGCTCGTCGTCGTACACGGTCTCCCCTACTATCGCCACGATAAGAATCCGGAAGATCACAACCACTGTCAGTAAGATCCTAAACATAAACAAATAAACATTTTAATGTTTATCCTAATATTAACATAACGTTAAGCGAAGTGTATAAAGAATAAATAGTTCCATTTTTAGGGTAACATAGGGAGCTGTCCAGTTCTGAAACTCTCTTCACACCGCTTTTTGTTTTTATTTTTTTTAAACTGAATTAGATTTTACATCGAACATCCACTAACGGTACGCGCAGCTTTGCAGCTTCGTTGTCCAAAATGTGCAACAGCAATGGTAACAAAAGTATTGCCCTGGTTAACACTTATTAAGACTTATTGTTAACACTTATTGCCCATTGCAAATTACAGAGAAGCTACCAGATTACTACTCGAATCTATTTAGCGGGGTCACTGCATGTTTTTTTAATGTACCATGCAATCAGTGAACATATTTTACTTTTTTTCTCACCTTCCGATCATAGTAGAGTGCTGTTGGACAGCAGCCTCCAGGAGACGCTCGAGAATTGTCCATTCCCCCATGATTGTTCATTCGGAGACGATATAACAGTGTGAACAGTGCAAAATCAGATGCGAACTAGTGTTCGCATATTGTCTATCGCTCTAAAGGTGAGTGTAATATCAGATTGTTGATTAGTCGCTGCTGTCCACCTTGTCGTCCAAGCCTGGCTCCTAAGCGCGCGCTCGTCGAACCTCGCGCGAGCCTGAAGCCCTGATTAGCCTAAAGCCCTCCTATTTTCTGCCTCACGAGCAAGACGATAGGTCGCCCTAAATCTAAACTGATGGGAATAATGTTTGGCTCGTGCTAATCCCGCTTTAAGTAGACAATCCCCCTCCCCTCCTTTTCCTCGTCACACGCAGGTTGTTGGGGAGAAATCAGAACAGCAGGATTTCTCCGTTTCATTTTCTATAAATACGGCCGTGATTCACAGATTAATCCGTAATAAAATCATTGGTGATAAATTTACAAGAGATGTCTGTCTTCGGCAAAACACACGCACACCCGATCATGAAAGTCCGAAGCAGATTAGTGTTTAGATTCATTTAATGTTTGTTTGTGTGTGCTTGTGCGTGCGTGCGAACGTGTTGACAACTAAAGACGATGTGATAAACGTACTGAGGTTGATATTATGCGCATTATCATGTGGAGTGCGTTGTTTGTAAACACCTGATGGGGTTTGCTTAAACCAATTATTTAACATAAGATACTTTAACCCTCATAAATTTAACCCTCACTTGCACTCTCCTTAGGATGATGAAGAGGTAAGAGGTAGGTCTGTTTGTGGTAATGCCTGTGGTGAACTTAAAGTGGGAGCGCGGTGAGTAATCGCTTTAGGACTATAAACATTCTGAGACAATGACAACATGTGGTATCTATTAATAATTTTAACTGTTAAACGCAATATTGATCAATAAATGTTTGCAAATACTTAAAGACGACACAAATAAAAATCTTAAAAGTCCTAAAGAGAGCATCTTGACGTAAGCTCCGTTCTTCTTTTGTCTTGTTTTGCTCCCACAGTGCGGCAGCTATTTTTATTCTTGGTGCTAATTGAAGTACCATGCAGATGGCTTTTATGGAATGCTGTATTTGCAGAATTACGGAACAAAATGTTTTGTGCTTTCCTTTTTTGTTCAATCATTTCTAATTAAATATACTTTTAAAACAATTCAATTAAAATTTTGGGGAAATATTTATTTAAAAACCAATAAATAGCCACATACAAATTTGTTTTTAAACCAGTACATAACTAAAAATAAATTGCACATTGGTGTAAACATACTGTACAAGGAAAAAGCAAAATCTGCCTACATGTTAATAATGAATAATAGGCAAAGATAATGTTTATTTTTTAGCATCCATAATCATGGTATTCTGACACTTAGAAGCACTTCCTGTGGACAATAGATGGTCCAGCCTCATCATATTCCTGCTTGCTGATCCACATTTGCTAAAAGGTAGATAGGGAAGCTAGAATAGAGCCACCGATTCAGACAGAGTACTTTCGCTTAGGAGGGGCAATGATCTATGAGAAGGAAGACACAAGATTGCATTAACAGTTTCTAAATCAATATATAATTACAACTCATTATTATCAGCTCTCTGTTTGTATACAAAAAAGTTACAAATTGCAGCTTTAACATGCCAGAGAAAAACTGGCTCTCCTGGTTGAGCCTGGTTTCTCCCAAGGTTTCTCTCCATCTTTACATTATTGGAGTTTTGATTCCTTGCCACTGTCACCCTGTTGGCTTGCTTACTGGGAGACTGCTGACATTTAACTTAGCTTAGGGTTTGTAAATTGTTACAAACCCTAATAATAATCTAGTTACAGTCCAAAAGACTACTATTTTGCTATTTCTTTGTCTCCCATTGTCTTACATTGTGCAATGTTCAGGTATTTTATGGAATTATTCCAAATACCTTCTCCCATAAAATGTTATCCTTCTTTCTATGTGCCATTTCCATGTAAGCTGGAACGGCATATATTGCTTAGTATTAAGGGTTACACCATCACCAGAGTACAACACAATACCTTTACAAATACAAAGCAACGTAAACCATTTGGTAACTACTGTAGATCTCTCCAAAACAGAATGAGACACAAAACACAGTCTTTGCACCACAACAGTAAAACAAAAACATGCACGCATTTAGAATCTGTTGGTCAAGAATGTTTGTAAAGTATGTGGCCGGCCTCATTCCAATACATACTTGTACAAAAAATGAGGCACTACACTCACCAGTGGTACGACCAGAGGCATATAGAGGCAACACAGCCTGGATGGCCACATACATGGCAGGTACATTGAATGTCTCAAACATGATCTGCAAATAAAAGGACGCCATGCATTTGTATAATTAACATTAATAACATACAGTAGTAACAACAAACAGAAGTGTGTGGAGTAATCATTGGTGAAAATGCACAATTGGGGTTGTTCTAGCAATTTTACCTGTGTCATCTTCTCTCTGTTGGCTTTGGGGTTAAGAGGAGCCTCAGTAAGAAGGGTAGGGTGTTCCTCAGGGGCCACACGCAGCTCGTTGTAGAAGGTGTGATGCCAGATCTTCTCCATATCATCCCAGTTGGTGATAATACCATGCTCAATTGGGTACTTCAAAGTCAAGATTCCTCTCTTGCTCGGGGCCTCATCACCCACAGAGTCTTTCTGTCCCATACCTACCATGACACCCTATGAAAAAGAGATCAAATAGTTAAGTAGCGTACTCTGTAATACACCTTGATTGTGTATACAAATGTATACAAATTGTGTATACAAATTATACAAATTGTACCATTTGTAAAAATTCTTGCAGTGTTATCCATGCATTTTACATTTTACCTGATGACGAGGGCGACCAACGATGGAGGGAAAGACAGCGCGAGGTGCATCATCTCCAGCAAAGCCAGCCTTTACCAGGCCAGATCCATTGTCAGCTGGAATTCTAGAATAGAATAAAGTATATGTCTGAACATACTACTAACATCTATGTCATCTTGTTGGCATTCATGGAACACTTTTCTGACAACCAGCACAATTTACAGTTCTTCAAAGATTAATCTCATTCGATCCATTCGATCCTGATATGCAAAATTCTGATGAAAACAGACACATTTAAAACTCATTTACCTTATAACTCCAAGCATCCAAAATGTTTGTTTAGTTCAAGAATCAATTATTTATATATAACAGTAATATTGCATCAACAATCTATCCCCATAAATAAAGTCCAATGGGCCAAAAAAAACATTAGTTGTTCTTACCAAATCAGCACCAGGAGCTTCACCTTGATGAGTGAATGGTAGCCAGCACTTAGAGCAGACACCAATTTATATTCCACAAGCTGCCTGCTGGACTTTACTCTCCTTATTTGGTAGCCTGAGCGCCATTGAGACTGGAGTGGCCATGAAAGGAAGGGCACGGACAGTAGAAACCCCTGCGAGGCATTCGGTCCGACACCCATGTATGGGAGACCATGAGACTGTGAGAAGCCCTTGTGAGTGACGAATAATTGTTTTCCACAATTTTTAGCATGTCATAATTAATGAATGTGTAGATCAATGTTATCACTAAAATCTGTTTGAAACACCAAATTATAAAACTAGAAGTGTTATTGTCCTTAAATAAATAAACTTTATTAAACTATGCAATGTTTTATTTTCAATATTCCTTTTTCAGATTAAGGTTTATTACACACTGTGTTTAAAAAGAAATATGGATGAGGCTGCTTTTTCTCTGATGAAACAAGAACTTTAAAAAAGGGGGATAAATTTAATATTTGTCTGAAAGCTGCAGTTAATGTTTGTTGTTTAGAACATGTTCACATTCAAAAATAAAACAAACCATATTATGCAATGTTTCATTTCTTTGTTTGTTTGTTTTAAAAGTCTCCAAATAAAGAAACTTTATTCTAAATCAATTCTTTTGGATGAGCATTCACATACTCCACAGTCTTGGACAGGCTCCCTGTGATAGCCAAGAAGATGCTATAATGCAGTTTGTAATAAAAATAATAATAATATAAACTAACTCCCCCTCATAGACCACTGAGAGAGGTACAAACTTATTCTCTTATTTGAAATTAAATTAGAGATGTGTATTTGTTAACTGAAAGTGAAGGACATCCATGACAACAGAAAGTATCAGTCAGGATGATCATTTGTGCAATTCGATTTGTGTATGCAGATTGAAATCATGGAGACACAATAGACAAGACAGCCAACCCAAAATTCAATTGTGCCATTTTGTCATCATCCCTCATTCACTCCAACCCTTTCATCTGACATGCCCCTGCCATTTGTCTCCATTTAGATCATAGCTGAAACATCTGAGCTTTAGCAAGATAAAGGGCAGAGTGCAAAACTGATGTAGGGTTATCTCCCTGCTTTATTACATGTACAAAACTGGCACTGTACATGAAGTCTGCAAGTGTCTTTATTTGCCTCATAACTATTTAAAGGCTATAATTAAGATGGTCTTTATTACAAAGGGACTTGACCTGCTTGTGACTGGTTACGTCAGATCAGCTCCCTTAAAAGCTCATGTCAATAAAGACCCATAGCTCTTATAGGATGATAATGATGAAAATAGCAGGTTGTTAAAACTAGATGGAGAAAACTCATACTGACCACTGCACTGGATTAAAATATTTACCCAAAAATTGCTAAATTGTGGAGTTATCCATCTTACTTTATCCTCACTCTCTTATTTCTGTATCTCATTATTGATTGTGTGTGTCAAGTGTCAAAAAAGCATGTTCCTGGAACCTTTCTCTTTGTGTGGATTTCCACGGAAAGGTGATTATTGACAAAATGTTAATTTATGCTACAGTGTCTACCGGTAATAACTGCTTTCACTCATAATGTGAAATTCATGTGACTACCCAACTGTGTAGTGATGTAACATGCTGATTTTTGCATAATCCCCAACATTTTCTGTCTGAGCATCTGTCAGCCGACAGGGGCTTAAGGTTTTCTCTGTGCTGGCCCATGGCTCTGTAATAAGTGATTTTGACTGTTACAGAAATAACCTTGATATTTGCGTAAACCTCATGTGTTTGGTTTGAAAATAAATATTTAAAAAAAACTTCATTATCATCAACTTTTATCTTTATACTTGTGTAACCGAATAATAAAAAAAAAAAAATACAATATTCACAATTTTGCTTTTGACTGTAATATTTTTTTTTGCTTTAAACTTACAGTACATTAAACATGAACCCCTATTAGCACAAAACCAGCCTGTAGGGGGCTTTGGTCTAGCTAATCTCAAAACTATTTGCAGATCTACTTTTACATTGTAAAAAAACCCTGTGCTTACAATTTACTTTAAAAGAGCTTATGGTCATAAGTCTTTAGATGAGCTTGGTTTCTGTTGAGCAGAGAAACAGTATAATTCCAAGGTCAAATTCTCTGCATAGTAATGGCTATGTATTGTTTTTGTTGCTGGCAAGATCTTTCTGTGTCTTTCTTGTTAAAACGATTGCATTCATCACATAACACATTCATGATTTTAGAGAAAGGAATGATCAGATATATAATACGATATAAGTGACAATACCAGAACTTTGCTCAGTACACCTGACAAATATCTTTGTGATTTGATGATGTGACAGTCTTTATGGAGCTGTTGTATTGCATACCACTAACCCTTATGTATTGGACTATAAATGATGAGTAAGAGTACATAAAGCTCAGAAACATAAAAGCCTAATGGATGGGAAATTAAGCAGTCAAATGTCAAATGTAATCTTAAATAAAGGCTGCATGTGAGATCCAAATCATTGTGAAGTGTGAAATGCTAAATTAATGTGATAAATCATTTTTTGTGTGTGAAGAGCTGGATTCATGCCCACTCCACTAGAATAACCTGTCACAACCCTCCCTCACAAGCA
>JAZGTJ010009753.1:0-18963 GCA_036877575.1 Botia almorhae
AATATTTACAGTCGTTAATAAATAAAAGTTTAGTACTGTTTCATTTACTATGTGCATTCCACAAATCAATCAGTGTAAAATATGCCTATAATCTCTTGGACTCGAACACTTGAGGGCTTGTCATGAAAATGACAATAATTAAAAAGAAATGTATTGTAACGTAATAATTAAAAAGAAACGTAGTCTTGTGTCTTGTGAATGTTAATGATTTCAAGCAGGATTATGAAAGCAAAGCAGAATACTTTAATGAGATTTACAGCAGTGTCCAGGTGAGAGATCAGAGATCAAATCTTTGTCTTTATACATAAACCTGCCAGTGCGTCCGCTATTTAACACAGTGATTCTACTGAATGAAAATCATCTCATAAACACCTCTATGATGAGTAGAACGACCTTCAGAATAATGAAAGCATAGCATTGATTAGCTGTGAACTGTGTCTCTTATCACAGGCCAGTCACTTCAGTAATTGATTTCCAATTAATGCAGGAGTCCACAAGTGTATACTACATGCTAATGGCCTCTGTAGTAGTAATGTAAAGACGTGTGACCTTTGAAGGGTAACTCACTGTGTACAGAATTCAATCCAATCTGTGTTACAGCATATCATTCGGTGAATAATGCTGTAGATAATGCAGGAGTCTGCTGCAATAAATGCAGAAAACACAAAGCAATATAAGAGGCACACACACAAAATGTCAAATATAATCCATCATCATCTAGGCTGCGCTAATCCTGCAGCCAGTCATTACATTCTAACACAGACTGACCACAAGCTGCTCAGCAACTCAAAGCCACAAGCAGACAGTGACTGCAGAAGAACTCCCTGATGAACTCAAAGACCTTCTCATGCCCTGTCTACTCCATCACCACACATCACATACTGTAGTAGCCAATTTCATTTTCATTAACGCCATGAGCTCTGCAATATCTGAATATTGCTGAATAATATTGCTGCACACAGGAACTGAGTTCTGTGAGATGTTTTTGTTAAGTTCTGATGAGAGCTGCCATTTAAAAAGAATCATGCAATGAAACAGAAGCTACTGGAAATCATCATCATTGGACAGAGACAGTTTATCTTAAAAGTTTATCTTGAGTAAACAGCCTAGACATTTGAAAACCTAAGTGAGAATTTAAATCTTCTTCTGGAAGATTCAAGTCACTTCCTCATCTGTTTAGTTTAAACAGAGTTTAAAGTTTAAATTATAAATAAAGAACAAACATTGTTGGTTACAATACAGCTAATTCTGCACAAGCTCTGGTTTTGGTTTATCGAGTTCCAGGTTTGGGCACAAAGTAAATTGTGTGGGCCTAATAAAGTAACCAGCGCAAATTCTTTCCTGAAGACAATATTGATTCCCTACACACACTGTGCAAGCACACTGCACTAATGAAAAGTACCAGTGCAGCTTTTTGGTCGCTCAGACACTTAGATGTGAAGGACTCTATGAAAGGCTTTTGTTGCGGTATGCATGTCTGCGGGGGCACCTCCTCTCCTCAGCCTGACAGGCGCCTAGAAAACTGTCATCCCCCATCAGTCGCCCTCGCCCGGATCTCAAACCAAATTATAATCAAGAGTTCAGTCACCCAGCAATGCCAGTGCAGGATGAAGCGAGACTGAGCCGGTGTATTGGTACCACTGACGGCCTACTGATGGAATGTGCTAAAAGGCTACATGGAGACACCTCTGGTCGTCTACTGGCAATACAGTGAAAACCATTAAACATTATTGATATCCTGAGAGATACAATGACATTGTGAAAACTGTGGACACATGCTTGAAACAAAATAAGTTATAAAACTAAGCATAAGCCCCAGTAAAACACAGCTATTCATCCTGCGTATGGCACACTTGCATTCCATCATATAGATACAATATCTCTAAACTCCCAGTTTAAATTCTCATTGTCTAAATCTCGTGGTTCAGAACTCATTCATTCAGGTAGACTGATTCATCTGCTATATAACACTAGCATTGGCTGGCCAAAATCTCTCACGCGTCATTGTGACAGATAAAGAACCCGTGACGATAATTGATGTAACGATGAGGAAATTTGTGCCTCACTCTACAAGCATTAACCAAAAGATGAACAGTGTTTAATGTTAAAACCTGCCATCGAGGTCACGACCCTCCACACCATACTGTGGCAGAGCGCTATCAAACGAATATAATGGAATTATGGCTAGCCATTCGTTTAGACCAATAGCATGAAAAACTAATCAGTCACAGTAAAATGACATCCAGATAACTAGAACAAAACATCTCGCAGTTGTCAGAGTCATAAAAAACATTTAAATGTATGTTAAATAGTTTGCGGGTTACTTGGTTTCAGTGGTTCAACAAAATCATTCTAACTAGCAGCATCAGAATCGTTACAGAAACATCATACGTACATTGTAAGGTTTACGTTGGTTCTTGAGGCCAGTATATATTGTAGCTAAACATATCAGGTCATAGCATTATACTGAAGTACAGACTCCAAATAACATCTGAAATATAGATTTACCTTTACAGAGCTCCTAACCGATGGCCACGATGTTCAGAAAGGACTGAAATTAAAAATCACAAAGAGAAAATGATTCCTCCACTGTCCTCTTGCTCAGCCACCACAAAACTGTGCCATTTGATTGGTCCTGGTGTGAGGTCATGTGGTACAGGCAATGGGCACATGATATCATACCGAATAAGATGCACAAAAAAATCGCCTAAATCCAAATTTCACTGCAGTAACTCTGTTGTTTGTTGACGCCTTTGTCACTGCTCGTCTGCGGTGGTTTTTAAGGGTACAGGGGTGCCACTATGCTCAGCGAGCAGCCCCAGGGGTATTGGGGGCAAAAACAGCAGGGTATCTCCACCAGGCGAAAAGCAAAGCCGAACTCACCGCTGCACATGCCCGATCCTGTAGTGTGGTCCACACCAGGCTGTCCGGTCTACTCATCATCCATAAGCTCTCACATCAGTTACTTCTGTCATTAAACCCAATGCTTGTCTGTTGTGACATTTAAGGTTTAACCTTCATATGTTTTCATGCCCCTTCCACTTCTTCTTCACCCCCACTGTCCTTGTTTTAAAGACCACAGCCAGGACAACCAAAGCAGGCCAACAGACATGGCCTGAAGCGCTGTGGCTTTAAGATGGGTGAGGGGCATCATATTATCTGACACTCACTGTCTGTCAGCCATTTTAATCTGGAGGAATTATGGGCACAATTGTACTTATTCACTTTAGTTAGCCAGAAAAACAATAATTAATCCTGAATCACTGAGGTCAAAATCCTGCAGAATCATTTACTGTATTGGAATTAAACACACATTACTAACACATACGATTTTGCTCATGCTAACATCTTTAAAAAGCTCTTTAAAAAAGGCCAATATAAGTAGAGGGATAACACGTAATCACCCCATAGGAAACAAATCAGCAAATGCACATCAGTATATATAAAGGCCAAAAAATCGACTTCAACGATCTGCTTCTCAGATATTTGTCATGATGATTTTGTTTATCTCCTCAAGAGCGCATCAAAGTTTCAAACAGATTTGACAACATCAAAAGTCAGAGATCTTTTGAATATACTGTACGAGATGGAACAATCGTACAGTAAAGAGCTGTTTTTTCAAACACTAAGAGAGTGGATGTGATTTCAGAAACACAACGACCGTTCTGCATAATGCTACAGAGCACTAATCTCTTGTTCTTCATCCCTGATGTGCTGTACACCTGACAAGCACTTCCGGAATTGATCAGTTTAACTTTGTCTGTAAGCTCTAATTGAGCCCCAAGCCTGCAGGGTTTAATTAAGGAGCTCATTATTGACTGCATGACTGGGCTGTGACATGAGAACTGCTGTGCTGCCTTTGCTTTCAGAGCCTGAAAAATCCATAAATCATTTAAAGCAAAGAGCTCAGCTAACAGGGAATGTTCTCAAAACACTGGCTAACATTCCCTATAGTTCTTTCAAATGAATCAAAATTTCTGCAGTAATGCTAGCAGAAATATTTTAACATTATATATCAAAACATTATCCTTAAGTTGTTAGTGGAACGATTAAAAACATTACAAAATAAAAAGAATTTGAATAATGTTCTTATAGCCAAGCAATAATGTTAATACAACAGCTAAAAAAATATTGAACGCTCCTAGAACATTCAAAATAATATTTTAACGTCCTTGTGACTTTATGCAAACATTAGGGAAACATTCCTACAACCTGAAATTGTTATCTTGGGGAAAACAAAAGCCCTCAGAAAGGAAATAACTTCAGTTTTTTATAACTCTCTTTGTGACAATTCAGCTCCTCTGACACTAAAAGGGTTCTACCCTCAATGCCTGTCCTGAGGTCAGTGGTTGATCCTTTCCAGGAAGAAAAAGAGGAAGTGAATGTTGAAGAGTGTTGTCGTGCTGTCCTGGAGGTTTTCAGGGATTCTGTAGTTTAAGTGTATCCCTTGGCTGTACCTTCATACAGAGGCTGCAGATAAGTAAGTGCCGCCCATGGCCTCAGTCGCACTGCTGCGGACAGGCTTTCGGTCTCTGCTCTTAAAAGCTTTTATGTCACCCCTCTCACCCGGACGCAACTAGGAGTCTGTAATGGAAAATTTAGCCTGACCCTCCATTTGGTTGCAGTCAGAATGTTCAATAGCAGGACACCCCTGCAGCAACAACCAATAGCTTGGGACAACAGTTTGAAATGGAATTTTCAGGTTCACACGTCACCTTTATGATGCATAAACAACAGTGATAATTCAGAGCTCAAAGATGCAGTGCAGCAGGACAGAAGGTCTTTGTTACTTAACAAAAGAATGATAAAAGTCAAACATGTCATCTTTCGCTCACCCTTTTGTTCTTTCATATTTGATATGATGATTTCTTTCTTTTGTGGAACAAAACAGGTCTGAAAAATGTCCTGTACACACAAATCCACTATATGCCTCAAATCAACTGAGATCTACATATGCTATTAAAGAAAACTATTTCAAAGATCATCAGAATTATTTAAGTCTGTTCTTCACACAAAGATATCATAAGAAGACTTGAGACAAGAGCAACCACGATATTCTTCAAGCACTCACTCTATGTTTGATGGTCATGTCAGGTTTGTGATGACACGAGGGCGAGTGAATGACAGAAGTTTTACGTTTGACTGATCTCTCTCTCTCTCTAAAGAATTCTTCTGTGCATCACAATTCCCAGAGAGAGATCACATAAACACAAACCTACAGCACGCAGTTCCGACACACATATGACTTCACTCCTTCTGTTTAGCACATGAAAATATGTTTTTCATTTAGTGGATAGGAACACAACTAATACACATTTCTATGTCTCGGATAAAAGCCTCATTTTCATCCATGTTCATCTTCTGCTCTCTAAAAATGTTCCTTCCTATTTTCGAATTCAATACTTGCTGTATGTTAGGAGGAAACAAACATTTCATGTTCATTTGGACAATCCTCCACTAAGATGTCTGTTCAGGTCAGTTCTGCAGGACCCTCCATGGCTCAGCCTTTCTTAAAGCAATGCCTCATCATACTTTAAACAGCTCCAGTGATTCACAGAGACCTCTGGAGTCTTCCGGCTCTTTCTCTCCTCTCTGTCCTTCTCTATATCTTTTCATGTACTGTTTTACAGCACCAAAGCCTTCTGATGCTGAACACAGAGACCCAACACTGCGGTTCATGTGGCCGGGTGCTGAGAGCCCGTGACACAGGACAGAGATGGCCGAGGAAGTGTCAGAGCGACTCACTGGTGAAGTTCTTATGGAGTTATCTTGCCAAACTCCCTCTCCCCTACACACTCCAGGCTATTCCTCATCATGTATGAATCATGCAGTCTTCTGTGCATGCTGGCAACTTTAACATACAATGCAAAGCAGCAACAGCAGAGCCAAAAGCTGACAAAATCTAAATGCATCTTTTCTACTGTTTGTTTAGAAACATAGCCTACATTATAATGTATTTATTATTATATTTATTATATATAAATTATTATAATGGACATTAAAATATTACACATTTTGGACATTAATGGGCAATATTTATTATAATGGACATTAAAATTAAATGCAATTAACACTAAATTAAACAATTAACAAACTAACAAATAAACAGCATATTTTCTACAGCATATAATTGTGTCATTTATGTGACAGCCACAAATAAGACAAAAAGGAATCTTAAATCAAAATACAAGATCACTCTATCATGGTTATCATTTTATCATCATTATTGTATTTTATTGTATTAAATTATTGTAATTGTTTACTTAAAAGCTGATTAATATTATTGTTTTATAATTCGTTAACTAAGGTAGATAGATGTTTGTTGACCAAACAATCTAAAGCCTGACACTGTTTATAATTAACTTGTAAAAGCCTGTAGACGAGTCTAAAGAAATCAAAATTCATGAATCATGATCTAAACTTTGAGAGAAATCCTCTCAATCTCGTCTTAATCATGTTGAGCTGGTGACAATGATCAAACAACACCCAGAGATTTCACACACAAGCTCATGTTCTGTCTAGAGGAGACACAGCTGGTAATAAAATAGGCTTTCATAAATCAACTTCTGTATAGAGTGTATAGATCTGTAAAAACAAGTAAAAATTCATGCCTTTGTTTGTGTGTGTGTGTGTGTGTGTGTGTGTGTGTTTAATGCACTGCCTACGATTCAGTCAGTCTGAATCAGTGTCACAGTGAATCATTAGCTGAGGGACGTTTTACAAAGCAAATCCTGAACACAAACAAACAATTCAACATGACTGTTTAACAATGTGAATCATGCAGAACTGTAAAATGCATTGCACTGCTTAAAGCCGGGCGCCGGGTGCTTGCAATTTCGAAAAACTCCACTGTTAGGCAGGCTCAGCTCGGGCTGTGGAGCTCAAACACATTACCAAAACTGAACAGATGTGTTTCCTACACAACAATCTGACAAGCAGAAGTTGTATCAGAGAGCAGCTTCAAGAGCTGGTAAAAATTGCAGGAGGACATTTGACAGTGAGATTTGTTAATCCTGTATGTGCATTTCAAGACACATTTAAAAAGAATCAGAAATCGCACAGGGGACAGAATGTGACTTACACTATGTGTTTGCAATGTGTAAATATATTCTATAATACTCACTGAAGTTATATATTTGTGCTGATGCCCCGCATATGTTAAGAGAAGTTCAGTGAGTAATGAAATCAGCTGATGTGTATGCAAGATGGAAGAGACAGAAAAAACACGAGTTTGAACCCTCACATACAAACACAAGTGAATGTACTCAAGCTGTGTTCTATGAATACATGAATACTAAAGAACAACAAATTAGAGTTTAAAACCACGCGCACAGCAGACAGAGTCGTCTTACACAGCAGTGAAACACTCCATCATAACTTCTGGAAATATTAAGTGTGACACACAGAACTTCAGTCCCTGCTGAGCTCATGATGTTGCTTCAGGATGTTAATGGGGGGAATCTGCATGTGCCCTGCATTCACTCCTCATGCAGTCGCCCAAAGACTCGCATTTAATGCGCATCCAATTGACAAGAGCATCATTTAAGGGCAAACGAATGAGAAGTCTGAGTATACAGAAGGTGCTCCAGCATGTTAACTACACAATTCTCATTCATTCTCTGTAGACTGTACATGTATTACTTTCCCAGGCAACCTTGACTTTAACAGAGAAACTTAATCATTCTCTACTGCTGTCACTGTGTGAGGAACAAATATACAGTTTACATGTTAAAACTTAGTGTTCCAATAATATAAAAAGCAAAAGCTGTTAAGAACATGCGCAGGTCATATTTCACCCCAAAAATAATCAAGCAAAAATTTTTATTATATTCTCCTTAAAAACAATGAATCTATTTTTAAAACCATTATGATATCTGCACCCTCTCACTGCAAAAAATATCATTTTCAGTCATAATTTAACTAGTAAAGTATGTAAAGTATATATCATAGTACTATTCCATAATTATTTACATACATTTAAATAAAAAATGATTTATAAAAGTAAATAATGATTATTGATCAAAACATCTGTAGAGGTTTGACCTTCTGTCAGTGCTGGTTAAACTATGAGTACTTGTGTACTACACAAAGCAGAACATCTCCAAACATCTCAGAGCACAACATCTAGGTGAGCGTCAGATTACTGTGCTTGTCTACCACACAATCCATCTCCAAACATCTAAGATGACCGTGTTTGGTGGTGTGGGGACAGAGGTTAGGTCTCCCCTTTTGCCACCAAGCCTCTCTGTTCTTCATGAGTCGACGTGTGACTCTCAACCCTTTCTGCGAGTTATTTTAATGCACTGTTCCACACTCCCCTGTAGCCCTTGAGCAAAAGCTGCCAATGTGGCAAAACTACTTGCGATGACAAAGGCTACATCAGCTACATTTAGTAAGATGACTTATCCCACACAGCTACAAAAGTTTAAATCTATAATTCTTCACTTTGTATGAACTGTGCACCTACATAAATCCACTTGGGACCTACAGTACGCTGGGCAGCTAAAACTCCCAGCTGAAGAGCTCCTGATTCGTCCATACATTGTCAGAACAGAAGATCAAGCTATTCCCCTAATGGCATTTTCCAGCTCGGCCCAAAAGAAACCTAGTTTAGTTTACCTAGTTTAGTTACCTTTAGTTTAGTTACCTAGTTTAGTGAGAATTGAAGGATCTGAAGGGTTCTTAAAGGACTATACTCACCAGAGTGGCAGAAAGTTGAGGATCTCAGGACATAAATGGACAGATGAAGAGAGCGTAGCTGTGTCGCCGTGCAGATCAGTTCATCACCCTTTAGACTTCTTTCCTGGTTGAAAACCGGCCCATTCTACAAACAAAAGAACAAATCAAAACAACACACTGTGTGGTTGTGTCTGTGAAGCTGCCATGTGTTGCATTTCAGGGTCTGTGTATGGTCACGAGGGGTTTGCCTCAAAACCATAGGTGAGAAAACACTGATTTACCCATCACATCCTAAACTGAGTCCTTGATCAGAGGTATCTCACAAACAGAGGCCAAAGGCATCCGTCTCTAATATTTACACAAATGTAACCTTTTTTTGGTGTTTTTTTAATAAAAAATGTTTTGATAAATTAAATACCGTTTCTGAGAATTGTATATATCTATAATAAATATGTATTTAAGTGTTTATTGGGCTTTATCTACTGTCTCTATACATGTAATGGAGGAGCTCACCAGATAGGGATCCCAGAAGTCTCTTGGGTTTTCTCCTCCAGGTCATGTGACCACGTGCTTTCACACTTCCAGAGAATTTGAGAGATTTCTGTCTGTCCAGTGTACCCCACCTGTCAACAGGACGCAAGTGGGTGAGAAAAGTTCCAAAATTCATTTCTATGCAGATATAATTTCAAAGGAATTAAATGTGTTTACCTGAGCAAGTCCTCGCTCTGCAGATGAGGCTCGTCTTTAAAGTATCTAAATGTTGTCCTCTGCTCTTCCAACCAAAGATTCTTGAGAGAGAAAAAACTGAATGATTTGTATTGTTTAACAAAAGAAAACAGTAGTTTTACTGATATATCTCTTCGGATTACATTTTAAATCAAATTTTATTTGCATAACATCGTTGACAATATGTATTTTCAATATGTATTGTGTTTTCAAACAGACATGAACACACGTCTAAGTGTATGCAGATAACTGTTTCTTTGTGAAAGACATCCCTCTACTAACTCTAATTAGGTTTTTAACAAGATATTCAACTATTATATGTATGACACTGAAAACAGATAAACAGATCATTCTGACAGAAAATAATACATTGAACGTTTACTATAATTTTGGCTTATAATACACATTAGTTTGACTTAATAAAAAAAACACTAATTCTGTCATATTATAAGATCAAACATTAAGATAACTAACGTAAATATACCAAAATGTCTGAACCCTGAGAGCTGTCAAAAATACAGCTTGTAGTTCTTAGGCGACACTGACACCTACTGACCAAATCAGATTTCCAGCACAGTCCATTTTCATGAGGGGTGAAAGAAATACATTACACAGACCTAAAATTACAAACATATATTAAAGTACAGTTGAATTAACAGGAGCAAACATATTTAAATTGCTAATCAGTTCCTCACAAGATACTGACAATCTGATCTCCTGTCTGAGTTTCACATGATGTAAACTGAAGTTCACTCTGAGGGCTTGACACACAAATCACACTGCGAATGTTTCATCAATCCTAACAGCTCATATTCTCACCTACACTTTCTCTCTGAGGCGTTTAACACATTTTTCACTGAGTGACGGAAACACATCAGTCACATTACAGCTCTGAAGATCAAGAGATCCAAAAACACAAAAGTTCTCTCTCTAAAACACACAGCTCAGCATGCCACACAAGACACACTGTCACTAGACAGCTGAACTTACCACTGACACGACAAGTGCGCTGCTCTAATGCATACTGTGAGTTATGCTCACTGTGTACTGCATTCTGCGATTCAATCTGTGAAGCTGTGAATGCTGTTTAGAGATAGTGACATCAAAGGCAAACACATATAGAAAACAGACACATTTTGTTTTTCCTGTCAGCAACATTTCCAACGAACAGCCGTTATAATATATTTAAAGTTTTTCAATACTGTAGCAGTCACTCAAAAAAAATATTCTACCATGAATGAAATATTAATAAGATCTAAACTATTTATATTGTGAGCATTAATAATGAATTACAGCACTTTCAACATTGTGCTTCAAAACGCAATATCACCCCAGTGAGCAAAGCTGATATTTTCCTTTTTCCTGCAGCCGGGGGATTATAAATTAACTTGTTAAAAATTGTAAAAGCAACTAATGCATTAATCAAAGAAGTAAATCTTTGTGGGTATTCGGGGGGCAATAAAGCTACAGTAGCACAAAAAAGTGCTTGTGAGATGCGTTTAGGAATTTCATTGCTTTCATTTACTAACAAATAAAAGAATGATTAAACACGAGGCACTTGACTGCCTGTGACATTTCAGAATAAATGACATTTTGATGGAGATGTTAAATGAAGAAAGACCTCCGCAGGGCTTTTAGAGAAAGTGCCGACTCGTTCCTCTGTCCTGGAGAGGCTGCCTCTGTTCTGCCTGTGAGCAATTTCAGTAGTGCTCGCATGCAGGCGATCATTGATCTGCAAAGGAATCTCAGGTCGAATCAATCAAGCGTCTGCAATCATTTTAACCAGAGACGTTGCTTAAATTTACAAGGCCCAGAACTACATTTTTATTG
Source organism: Botia almorhae (assembly GCA_036877575.1). Classification (NCBI taxonomy): domain Eukaryota; kingdom Metazoa; phylum Chordata; class Actinopteri; order Cypriniformes; family Botiidae; genus Botia; species Botia almorhae. Next base: position 11,236 of record JAZGTJ010009753.1, read on the forward strand.
GCTGTTCTCCCTCGCCCAGGCCAACAGAAAAACTCTACCAGCACTTCTCCACTGCTTTAGCTTTAGGATCCAGGTTGTATGCTGGTCATTCAACACATTTCAAGCAGCCCGGATCGCTATCTGTGTGTTTCAGAATCTGCCCAGTTTAGCTCTAGTGAGAGATGAATTTGTGCAATCAGAAAACAGATGGACTTACACTCCTCAGAACACCTGATCAGAAATTAGCTGAGAACTAAAGGATTAGACCCTGGATGAAAGCAGACGGGCCCTCTCATCACATTCTTATATTAAAAACTGAAAATTAAAGCCATACAAAGCAAATGACAGTGACAGGCAGCAAAACACACTTTTTTATAACCACAAATTCAAATTAGTATTTTGCTGACACCAAATAACTTGTAAGATGAATAATCACATATTTGTCACACCAGGGCTGTAAATCCTTCCTGAATTAATACAATTGTTACTACTGTAACTGTTTGCACAAAGTGATGTAATGTGATGAAATGTGATGAAAACAAGGCATGCGTGAGAGCGTTTGGTTTCTCATCACACGACACTTTGAAAGTAACTGTGAGCTGCAGCTTCAGCAGCTCGAGCTGAAAGAGTCGACCCAAGCGAGTGCAAAGGGATTACAAGTGAGGAAGCAGTAAGCATAATGTTCAGAGAACTGCTTATGTACAGAAACAGTCTGACAGGGCTTTGAGGGGCCGTCACTTACACACAAACACACCAGCAAAGGAGCTTATCACAGGTCCTTTAAAAGCATTTCAACAACATATTCTTATACAAGCTCTTCTCACTTCCTGCACTGAAAACCTGCTCCAAAATCATGTCTGAAGTCATAAATCTTCAACATGTCTCTTATGGTGAATGACTTATTTTTGGGTGAGCTAAGCCTTTAAGATTCTTTTACCTTTCAAACTCATTCCTCAGTACTTACAGTATAAGGCCACATGGTTCCTACCTCTCTCAGCAAGCTCTGCTCTTTTTTGTTTGCCAGTTTTCAATTTCCCAGACGAGTCATTACACTTTATATGCCCTTGGTGTTAATTAAGATACAGATGTCCTTTATTTGACCTCTTTTGTGCTGGTCTCTTTTGTATGTTGCAGTTTTGATTTTGTGCTGAGCCTCAGACAGGACTGAATCCCCTACAGCCTGTATTTCTCCTGAGTGCCTGTGCCTGAAACAGCCATGTACCTCACAGGGCGTGTGTGTTCATAACATACTGATGGGTTTCTATTACAGTCCCTCACACACTCAGAGAAAGAGAAGAGTCCACTGAAATAAAGTATATATGAAATATGAAGTAAAGTGCATAAGGCTTAACTTAAAATTTCGAGATAACAGAAGATTAATTTCAAGTCAGGTTTTCTACAATGCACTTTCCTTTGCTGGTCTTGTTGTGTGGATTGATCAGTGCACATTATTACAAATAAAAAATGATTTCATTACAACACAAACAAGCCTCTCCTGTCAACATTCAGATTTGAAATTATTTTAATCCAACAAATTCCCAGTAATCAAAATAAAATCCTATTTTTTTATTGCACATACATTTACATCCATGTGACTTACAGTGCACTTAGAATCCACATTTTAAAAGCATCTGTATTTCCTGGGAGTCAAACCATGATCTTTGTGCTGCTAACGCAATGCTCTACCAACTGTTAAAAATGTATAACTTGACAAATATAAAAATAAACACCCTTAAAAATCAAAAAACGTTTATATTTGTTGTGAAATTACATGAAATGTCAAATAAATGTGCAATCTTGATGTTCTTCTGAAGGAATTGTGAAATAAAATGAGTTTTTTAGGACAGAGTGTGAATTCACAAGCACAGTAAACCACACGGAGCGAAAGCAACTCTTTCCTCATTCTGCGCAGAACACACCACAGTTCCTGCTGACTCAGCTGGACAGATGCTTTGGAGGAGTAATCGCAATCGGCCTGGGAAAGTGTGTCAGACAAGCTTATCTGTTGTAAAAAGAACAAGCTAACATCTATCCTAACCAGATAATAAAACAGAGGCAAGGTGAATGTGCAGTCTAAAAAATGCCTTCGGCTTTAAGATGGCAAGCGGAGGAAAGTGACACTCAGCGGTCCATTTCAGAAGCTAAAAAAGACCAAGCAGCAGGTCACACCTTCTTCCCCACACTCGCCATGCTGGGTTCAATCTGGCCATCTCCACAGTCACAACGCTCTGCATCAGAGGCCCTGCCAGCAAAGGGTGGGAGGCCCTTAGCAGACACCAAACATGAGGTGGAGCTTCAAAGCTCTCGATGCTCTAGGTTTTACTACAACGCATTTACATGAAAGCAGTCTTCCTCTCTCTCCTCCCTGCAACATTGACAGGGAAACGTTACGATAAGACGGGTAAGGCAGACAGGAAAATGGTGTGTCATGCCTGGTTGGTGGGCATCTCCCAGCATCACGTCATGTGACCTTTAGACACACCCATCTTTGCTAGGGGGGGAAGTTGGGTGTAAAGGAAGAGGATGGCAGGAGAACCTGACTGGAGCCGTATGCCATAGTGACACTCAGCGGATTATATCTAAATAAAACCTTAGCACTGCATGAATCACTCTGCTACTGATCCCACTGAGAGAGAGAGAGAGAGAGAGGGAGAGAGAGTGGGGGAGAGAGAGAGAGAGAGGGAGAGAGAGAGGGAGAGAGAGAGAGAGAGAGAGAGAGGGAGAGAGAGAGAGAGAAAGGGAGAGAGAAAGGGAGAGGGAGAATAAGAAGCAGAAAGGAAGTAAGAATGAACAGTGTTCATCAGGACAGTATCATGGTTTAGCATAAGGGTTAAGCTGTCAGCACTGTGTGCTTCAAACAGAAGATCCAGCCATGCTGCTGAAACAGAACTGTGACCTCTGGTCCCCACTCATGTTTATTGTGTGAAAGAGAGAGGTGCATAAACATCTTTTGTGTTCCACAGAAGAAAAGTCAGAACTAATACTGCCAGTATTTTTCCTTCAAGAGAGTAATACTCACTGCGACTACAGCAAAAATTCTGGTCTAGTTGAGTAAAGTCTAGTTTTTCTTTCTGCCACAAGAACAAGGCCACTGCCTGTATGCTTTTCCAGACCTAGTAAACAGCCTGGACTCCATGAGTGATTATACTGGATCACTGACAGATTAACAACTTGACATGACTTAATCAAAGAGTCAGCCGGGCTTATGTGACCCATTGATCTGCAAACTTGGAGAGACCACAATGCTTTCTTAACCTTTTCCAGAACGCCTCCACTGCATCATAGAATAAAAATAGCAGCACCCAGTGAAGCATTAAGAACGGCATCAGCAGTGGCCAGGGCCTGGTCCACTCGCTCCCTCCCGTCCCCCGAAGCTTCCTGGGTCCTGATTGATCTCACAGCCCATCTGCGGGTTAAATTACACTGCAGAGTGGTTTTGCAGAGAGACAAAGGCCCAGTATTTCACAGGCTGTAAATCTCTCCAGCCTTAACTTTAAAAAGGTGCAGCAATCAATTTCAGCCCCCTGGCAACACTTTGCATTCGTTTATGAGTTATGACACAGACGTGACGTTTTTAATGTACTCTACGGCCATGCAGAGGAGACCCGCGTAACAGACTGAGGGGAGGAGGGAAAATACTCTTTTAGCATCAAGCAGAAATTTAATACTGTAAATAAAAACTGTCCCTTTCTCTGAAGTCAAGCTGACTTCCCCACGTCCCACCAGTACAGCACTGATGTTTAATCTGGTCTTAAATGATCTACATGTACATTTTTGTTTGGATCTCAGTCCGAAGTCATTTCCAGATTCCTATAGTTTCCTGGCAGGCAAGGACTGGAGAGGAAGCCCAGAGAACGGCTGAGATCTTTGATACTGCAACTCTGCTGAACCAGCAACTCGGAAGCCAGGACAGCATGACATCCGGAGGAAAAAACAGGCAAAGCAAAAAAGACCAGCTGCTTCTAGATCACAAGCATCAGCGGAAAAAACACGTCTTGTTGGAGAGAATATAATTAAACTCATCTGGCAAGTTCTAGCTTTCCTCAAAACTACATGCATCTGTTTAGAGTGGATGAAAATGTATGACGAGGTCAATACATACGCAAAGTGAAACACATGTAAAGTGCTTTAGTAAATGTAAGTCTTCATCAATGACATTTTCAATTTACTCCATCTTAACAATCTGCCCAGATTTGTAATCACACTACAAGTGATAAGCTACACAGCTTCCCAACCAGTCTGTGAGCACACAGCTAAAACAGAAATGCTCTGCAGTAAAGAATCCACACTTGACAGAGATGTTCCGAAACACTCAAGCCGTCAGGGAAACAACGTCACGAAACGAAACAGTTCTTCACAGCTCTAGCAATACCAGTCTCAGTATATCTCAGCACTATATTCCCATATACCCAATACCAGCACAACCAACCACATGCAATCAGCAAAATAAAAGCAGAGCTGGTTTTCAGTAAACAAAAGTCACTGCATGACGTCACTCAATGTCCTTCTCAAAAGCAAAAATTACAATCAGGGTCCAAAACACTCACCAAACAGCACATGCTCATAACATTGACTTTAATTGTAGTAAATAAAACTTTTCAGTTGGCTGATGATTATATAAGGAACTCAACATAAAACCGGTCTTATATCACACTGTAGAAATGTTACGTTAATCCGTGTTTATGTAAGTGATGTGTGTAATTCACATTAATGACACAAAACTGTTCACTAGAAACATCTACTAGAAACTCCACATGTAAACTTGCAGTGTGTGTTCACTCCTCACCAGTGATGGGTTAAATGCAGAGGTCATATTTCAGGTATGGGTTACCATATTCTGACGAATAGGTCACTTTCACGACAGAGGTCGCTGTTCCTGTTGAGTTGGTCGCTGTTGTTGAGTTAAACACACTGGTGGAATAATTCATATTATAGCATCAAACACAAACAAACTCATCTGTGAATAAAATGAATAGACGGCTAAATAATTCACCTTTCACTGAGATAACAATGCAAACTACAGCAAACATTTCTGCCCTGCAAACTGACACAACTCACTCACTATTGGCAGGTGTGCCATTAAAAAGTGTGGAGGAGGCAAAAGTCGAGAGTGAAGTGAGAAAACAACACATGAATTAATCAGTTAACATTAAAACACGCTGTATGCGTCTCATAGCTTTAGTGAAATCCACCTTGAGAAGAACTGACAGGACACAAGTCGCTACACAACCAGAGATCAATGCTTGCTTTCTTAATAAAGAAGAGGAAAACTCCTCAGTCCTGCTACAGTGTGTTACTGACTGCAGCCCATCAGTGTTCACTGAAGACTGTTTGAACAATCACTTCTCCTGTATCCTAGTGTTGGAAACAGAGAAATAATGATGTGAATTAAAACAGCTGTTGTGTTCTGAATCACCTCCAGCACCATCAGCCTGTCTCAGGTGTGAACACAGAGTTCAGAATACATACAGACCCTTCTAAAGTCAATACTGCTGGTCGGGACAGTCAAACAAACAGAGCACCACAGTGTTCACATTCCTGGGGGAAGCACACTACAAATGAAACACTTATGAGAAAACTTATTCAAACCGTGGAAGAAAAAAACACTTCAGTACAACATACAGGACCATGTCTATGTCGTGCAGACGCCTACTGGCACACGAGTGACCTTACAGATCATGTTAATGAAAAAATTACACTGTGAAATCTTATTTCATTCAGTTAGTTGTTAAATCTCAATTTAATTACAGTTTCTGACATTGCAACGTTAGCACAAAACCATCTCAAAACAATTCCCTGAAACACCTCAACACTAAATAAACAAACAAACACTGAAAAGTGTGTGAAACTAAAGTGTGCACTTGGTTTGTGATGCACAGCATTGGTTTCTATAGAGTATCTGTAACTGCTGGGCACCACATGACTCTATCAGAGCAGATAGAGATCTTAGAGGAAGTGCTAAACACTCTATGTGAACTAAGTTTGGGCTAGAAACAGTGACCTCACAGACTGTAATCCCTCATCTCAATCTGCACACTTGCCTTTGGGAGGAACTGCCAGAGGGAAAAAACTTGAAAGCTAAAGAGTGTGACGGAGGAAGAGTGTGAGAACGAGCGAGAGAGCCTGTGTTTGTGTGCGTGTGTGTGTGAAAGAGAGAAAAAAAATCACAAGCAAGAGTCACATTTATTTGGTGTCTTACCTGCACAGAGCTGATGAGACGGGACGGTGAAATGAGGATAGTCAAAGGGGAGGAGGGTCCAGGCGGGCTGATTCCACTGCTGATGGGAGGTCCAGGAGGGAGGAGGAAGGATGGAGTGACAGGGAGCAGGGAGATGGGGAGGCCAGAGGGGGATTTCAAGCACTAGTCCTTTTTTCCCTCGTTACCCCTCTGGCACAGAGGCACACAGCAGTACCTGCAGCCACTCAAATAACACGAGAGAAAGAGTCCTCACATCTACACACGCTCCGGCACAGGGAGGAGAGAGAGAGAGAAAGCCCCTCCCACTCCATCTCAGGAGCCAATCGAGCGGAGGCATCGCCAGCAACAAATAGGAAAGCAGAGAGCCAGTGTCATGCCCTAGCCAATAAATGCAATTGCTCATATGCAGTTGGAACAATTAGTCAGAGAGCAGCATGGAGGACCTGTGCTGAAGGACAGATAAACGGGCACACTTACCCAGTAAGTGTGATTTAAGAGCTTCACCGACATTAGTGTAATTAGATTGTGAAGCGTTTAACCTAGCAGAATAACTCGCAGGCTCCACTGCAGAACTGGCACAGGCGCAGGCTACACCACAAGAGCTGCGATGAAGTTAAGCATGCAGAAATGATTCCTATACAGGAAGTGAGGAAAAACGTTATAATATAACAGTTAGAATGATCAATGAAAAGCTCTCACATTTAGCTCACGATACAGAACACATGTTATCAGTACGCATGCTTTTCTGCCATTCAAACCTGTGATCTTGCCATTTCTCGCTGCTGTTTTTGCTCTACTGGTGGAGCTGCAGGATCACAGACATGAACATGATCTAATGTAATGATGTCTTATTACATCTCACAGAGAGGAGTTCTGTGTGCTCTCAGTATGACGGGTGAATGTACCTTACACAGGCCTGTCCATGAGCTCAGAGTGGAGAAACTTCTCTGAGCACCTGATTCCTCTGACGTCTAGCAGACGAGGGAATTATTTCAGGGTCGGGGCTCCTGAGATCTTCTCGGCTTCTGGGAAAAGGGCTCGCATCTCTCGGTAACCCCTGCCGGCTGAGTGAACTTCATGCAGCTGAGAAATCGATGCACCTATCAATAGCAATGTGCATCAAAACATGAGCTCATATACACAGTGTGAGCAAGTAAACGTGATGATTCAGCAGAGTTCTGCTTCCTCCTGTATTCACACATGACCCTTCCTGCTAGCACATGTATCTCCCTGCCAGTATTTACAAGCAAACCCGTTTAAAGGGACTGATGTTTGGAGCTGACAGCAGCAGTGAAACACACTGCAGACTACGACGCGCTCCAGAGAGCCGGGCTTCCTCCGAGAGGACAGGACTGAGACGAGGCCCATAAAAAATGCATAAGCAACAGGAGGAGATGTCACATCAGATCTGTTTCCAGCTGCAGAGACATCAGTGTGTGAAGAGCTGTGAGACTGAAACCTACGAGTGAACTCAGGAGGAGAAAAGCACTTAACCTCCACCGCTAAAGCTGCCAAAAACACAATAACACTGCAATAACACTGCAATAACA
>JAZGTJ010009754.1:0-18962 GCA_036877575.1 Botia almorhae
AAATCTTCTGAAAAGAGGCATACTGGGAGAACAAGCTCAGGTGTTCATTTGTCAAGCTTGAAATACAATAAAATGACTACAATGCAGATTTATTCAGGCAATTAATCAATGAGGCTAGGAGTGCTGCTACTGTACAATATGCAAAATGCTCAAGGGAGAGCAGACTTGACGGAGGAATATCGGCCGAGCAAGGTGTACTGGATCATTGCAGAGTGAGACCGTAACGCTGAACAATGGCTGCTCGTCCTCTGACACCTCTGCTGTTTGATCAATGAGAGACCAGAACTGCTCTCCAGTCTTTATAGGCCTCAGAATTTCATACAAGAACAATCCGACACCGACGGCACCTGGAAAATACAGTCCACTCTCCAAATACGCATAACAGTTCCAGCTAGACAGCTTTGTAAAACTTTGCTGGAACGGTTGGTGTATCAATTGGTCATTTTACGGTTGCCTAGCAACGCTGCACCGCATGTGATGTGCGATCACCAATTGTGCGATGCAGTATTGTACGTCTTGTTTCAAATTCTCATAACAAGTTTCTTACATGATGTAATACAATTGTTAAATATTTGTTAAACATATGGTCATGTAATATGTACGAAGAAATTTGTTGGGTTATTTACAGCAAAAATAATTATGCCTACTGTGATAAAGATTTGGGTCATATCGCCCACACCTAGTCAGGATAACAGAAGTAAAGTAGAGCTACAGTGAGGCACACAAAAGGCCTTAGAGGGTTAAACAGAAGCAAAAAATGAATACAGACACACAGAGGACCCCAAGGGTTTGTCGCACACCTACCATTTCCATGCCTAATCTCACTCATATTTTGACTTGTCTCCGTGTGTCAGTGTTAATCTCAGTGATTTCCTTTCATGCTGCTCACGGGAAGCCTGAAAAAAAAATTCTGTGTAGTTGGTCTGAAGTTTGTCTCTCAACAAACAGGTTTTCACTGTAAAATCGCATCTGAAAACCTGCTTTCCTCAGCTCTCTTCTGGACGACAGAACACAGAACAGCCATGGCACACAGAGAGGACGAGTGTTAGGGGAGATCATCTGGACCTGTCAGTAAGTGCACTAACTCAGTGTCTTAGTATGCGAGTATGTGCGTATGTGACTGTCCCACTGACAGTTCTTCTTTCTGTCATTTATTTATGAATAAATACATGGATGTAACTATAAAATTAAATAAACAAAATCTATAAATAAAATGTAAATAAAAACTATTAACTTATAAATGAAATAATGAAATTATTAAATGAAATTATACAATTAAATCAGTCTGATGTTTCACTTCTAAATAAAATCTGCCTTCCTCAGTCTTCAGTAGTCTTCCCCATCCATCAACAAACTCTTTCTTCTGTGGCTGGTCTGAACTTCTGTTTTTCATTATTACAAGCGCACCTACAGAAAAGCTGTAGAGACGTCTCAGTAAATTATGCTACAGTCTACGGATCAATAGAAGGTAACCTTTATCCCTAAAACACATTTCAGCCTACAGTCGCCCAAACCGTCTGAACTGACGCTACTCCAAAAATGAAGACAGAGGGAATCATTTCCAGTTAACACGATCCAGCTACAGCGCAGGTACATTAGAGCTTCAAATCTGCCATAATAAAACTATATTGAAACTGGCATGTACACAACTGGTATGTACATCTAATGGTTATATACTATAGTTATATACTGGTATAGTGCTGCTGCATTTACCCTGCTATTAAAAGCCTTTTAATGTATCGCAATCATGTGCTTTTAGACACCAGCAGAGGTGCTGCGGAGACATCACAGGTCATTCAGTGGGTTTATTTTTTCCATTCCTAATGCGTCATTGCTACCCAAAGCCCTATTCTGTGAGATCAATGATGGATAAAAGCAGCCATTTCCAGACCGTTTCCTTCTCAGGTCTCCGGACTTCTCGCTCATTGCACCATATTGCCAGCATCATTCATATTACACTCTCAGTGGTATGCTTATGATGTCATCAACAGGAAGACGGGAAGAATAACATTCTAAAAAAAAGATAACGGAATTTCTAAATCGTTGCTGAACATTATCGTATGGGGAGAAAACAACAGAACGTAGCTTAAAAGAACATAATAGACATGAATTATTTAACATTTTTGTAGCTTAACTGCAAGCAATGCCAAGGTCCTGGGTTCGATTCCCAGTGAACGCACATTATGATGCAATGTATAGCTTAAATGTATCACAAGCTGCTTTGGATGAAAACTGAAACACTAAATACACGTATTTTAAAAACACAAACAACCCACAGTCATACACGCTCTACAGTGGAATTGGAACATGGGGTCGAATTAAATTGGGAACCTTTTCCCAAAACATCTCATCAGAACATCCTTGTCAGAGAAACCTTGAGCAAAGTCAGTGTGGCAATGACAAAAGACATAAAAAGACCAAAAAGAGAAAGTACAACACACAGGACCCCACGCTGTGAGGAAAGTTAAGGAATTCTATTAATAAAGGAAAGTTTTGGCCAGAGAGGAGAGGCAGGGCTCATCTTTGTGAGAGCTGGTCTGAACAAAAAGGTTCAAAAAGTTGGGCCTGTCTGTTTGCTCCTTTTCCCCAGGAGGTCAAACTTTTGGAGGAGACCTCATGATGTTTAGGTGTTAAACAGCCAGTGTTTGGCCTTTTGCAGGCTTCAAAAAACGAACTTCTTGACTATAGGAAAGAAATTAATTTCCAAACATGTTAATATGTGATGACTTTTATTTTAAAATGATTTATTTTGCTGATTATTTACAGAGATGTAAGATGTTTAAAGCAAATGCAGGAAGAAAGTTGCTTGTTGCAGCCACACTATGACAGCTTTAAAATGTCAAAAAGGATATTTGGATAATTGGGTCTAAACTGAGGGATGTTCAGGTCTAGCTCTCTTTAGGTCCATTTGTCCTTTAAGATGTGCTCATAAAAAGGATTTATTGGTCTTATCCTTTATAGAACCACTCTGAAGCATAACATTTGAAAAAAAAAACTGTTACTAAGATTCCTTAATTGTATTCACATATTATGACTATGTGGCTATTTTGATCTACTGGTTAGAAAGTTGGACTTGTAACCAGATGGTTTCCGGTTTGAATTCCCAATGCTGGCAAGAAACACCTGAGGTGCCCTAGAGCCAGACACCTTACCCCCAATTGCTCCCAGATGCTGCTCCAGGTGTGTGTTCATGGTTTGCAGTTTGTGTATTTAAACTCACTACTTTAATGTGTGTGCACTAAGTGAATGGATTAAATGCAGAGGACAATTTCTGAGTATGGGTCATATATTTGGCCAGCACTTTACTTCAGATATTGCTTCATTTATGTTTAGTTGTGAAAATCATTGCCAAAATAATAAAGACTCAAAAAAGATCGTTGTTTGCCAGTTCTTTAAATGTTAATTTGCACAAACAGATGCCGGTTCATAAAAACCAGCACTCTAAACTAGGTTTTAAACAAATGCAACATGGAGTCTACAGAAAGTTTACACACTTAACTTAAACAGGCAACATCAGCCTATGGTGCATGAACACAAGTCACATTTGTAATGTGCCCAGAGTGAATCGACAGTTTTAAATTGGCAGAGTCCCCCTCCCTGAGCTTATGAGGCGACTGTAATTGGCATTCAGACGTAACAGCAGCAACACCTGTTAGTCTTGTCCCGGGTTTCTGAGCTGTCTGAGCGATTCTGAGTCAGAACAAACAAGAGGAGACAGACACAGAGTTTTCACCCACCTGGATCAATGAAAGATCCTCTAAATGTAGCCTGAAGAGATGATTTCTGAAAGAGATTGAGAGAAGAGACAGAAAGGTATGATTATCCTGAAGGATGAGAGCGGGGGTTGTCTCAAAGGTTTGGCCGGCATTCTGGTTATAAACGGCAACTTTTATGGGCTGCAACACTTCGAGTGAATCCGTGTGTAAGAGCAATCGACCAATGACGTGAGAGGAATGTTTTGAGCCTTTTTCGGAGACAAACAAGTCTATAAATTTGGCAGGGGAGGATTGCGCGCAATTAAATTGCTAAATTAATTGCTGGATTAATCCATATTAATGCGTTCCTCGTATACACCCGGTTTTGTAGTGTGTATTAGGTGGTGTACTAGTTAAATTTTTAGATTTTTATGTGATTGGAATACCTGGCTGAAGGCAAGATGTGTTTTGGAGTGAAAAAACCTCTTATGCAAAGTATGTAGCTAACTGTAACTTTAATGAGCTGCTTCTGGACCTTGCCGAAGGATGAGGTGCTTGTTTGAAACAGCACGGCTCTGTAAATGCTGACTGCATTTTAAATCCAGGAAGCAAAAACCTCTTGTATTAGTTTTTATCACTGAGTGAGACAAAATTTGCTTCTCCAAACATCCTTATAGAATCAGTTTGGTTTGCTATAACAGCAACTCTGCCAACTATACTGTTAAATTTAATTCTATAGGTAATACTACAAATCAATCTGTCTATTAATCTGTCTGGCATGATTCTCTATCCATTTGTGAAAGACAAAAGCACTCACAGTCTGAACAGTCTGTAAAAATAATACGGCACATAACATGAAAACAGAGCCTGTATTTTTGCGTAACAGAGTGCATGTAGATCAGGTTGCTGTGATTAAGGTGTACTTACTGAATCGACATGCTTATTGATTGTGTTTCACTGTATTATTGCACTGTATTAAGTCTTTTGAGCCTGTCATTATCAATGGCTGCTTTGCACAAGCCACTGGGCCATTACTTCTGTAATGTGTAACGGCCATACAGCTACACATCAGTATAGACTTATTTTGACTTTGTTGCACCTGTGGAATGGTGCTGATTTGAGGTTATTTATGTCTGTTTGTTACTTATGTGAATGCAGCTCTATGGGGCTGTCAGACAGGGTGTCAATAATATTCATAAGACCCAGGGGTATTTTATGGGCGGGTCCAATGTGTAGGCTATAGAGTAGAGAAACATTCCGGTCAAACAATCAAATTTTAGTAGTAGGCTATAAGGTTTTGCTCTTGAAAAACATTTATCCCAATCTATTATTATTTCTGGTTTTAGGGAGGGTTATGGTTACAGTCAAGAATGTAAGCAAATATTCAGGATTAAAAAGACAAATTTCACACACAGAAACAAATTCATATAGTTTTTTGTCTTTTTACCCATTAGACGGATAGGAGCGTATTTTACGAACAAACACAGAATCTGTTTGACTGGGGTGGTGACCATGGTTCCCTAACCAACAAATTTGGTGATCCTGGAACATATCCTACATGTATATATTATAAATTATGTTAAGCAGACACACAGTTTATGCAATGCACATAATATACAGTACAGTATATATTTAATAAAGAGTAATGCTGGTATAAAAGTAGTATAAAAATCTGTGGGCACTAAATTCATCATATTTCAAACTGTAAGTCTGTATTTTGACAGGTCTGCTCAGACCGGTCTTGGTAATTGGCAGAAAAGTTGCTTGAGCTCCTGGGTATCTTTATGAGAACCCTGTTGTTCAGTGACCTTGATAGAACAGCACCTCCACAGCAGCACCTTCACACAGTCCATTAGTCCAGACTGTGGGTGTGTTTGTGAGGCACTGGACACTGACAGCAGAGTCAGAAAATCTGCTCCAGGGGTAACCAATCAAGCTGAAAGCCTCATGGAGCTCCACGAGACTTTAGTTTTTCTCCTCGCCGCTCAATTTGAACACCATTAATCCACAGATCCTCTATCAGGGCTATTCAAATCTGCCCATGGGAGGCCCATCCTCAAGAGTTTAGCTCCAACCCTTAATCAAACATTTGAACAAGCTAATCAAAGTCTTAAGATTACTTATAAATTAAAGGATTGAAGTAGAAGGACCCTCCTGGAGGTAAGTTTATGTCCCTGACTTTATCATCCTATTCGTGAAAGAGTGATTTTTAGATGTTTTTTTATCTTTCGTTAGGGTTTAATGCTCAGACCAAGTTTTTTAAACTCTTTGTAAACAATATTGAAGGTCTTTACCTTTGATGTTTATCTCCTCTATCTGGAAATGATTGTTGTATACTTCCCAGTCTCAGTCTAAAGTGCTTTACTGGATTCCCTCAGCTCCAGTTGTTTCAATTTGTCTTGTTTGTGGGACTGGCTGACTCCAGGGCCGTGCCCAACAGCCAAAGTAAAACAGCTCTATCGACAGCTCAAGCCATTAGCAGAAACTGATTGAGCTTTCTCATTCCAGAAAATAATCAGAACATGCAGTAAGAGTTTATTTTAATGCTTATGTTCCGTCAGGATTTACCCTTTTTATGTTTGGAGTCCCAGAGACACCATTTTGTTTGTTTTCAAGAAATGTGCTTTAATCAGTTCTCACCATTTTAGAAAATTCGACCTAATACTTTAACATTAAGTGTGTTTATCAAGCTATTAAAAATAACCTTGTGGCGTCTCAGAGCCAAACCTGACGTTTTAAAGTCACCGAAAATATCGGCTCTAAAACCCCCATCAAAGTTTATTTTCTTTTCAACACCTGCTCATGGCAACAGACATTTCTGTTGTTACATAACACAACGTAACAAAACAGCCTAAATATCTTTTTAGCCAGACATTGCTTTTGATTTTGTTAACGAGCACTCTCTGTGTCGTTACTTAAGAAATGACAGGTTTACATAAAACTATCTGCTAGCTATCCCTGCTAGCTATAACTATCCCTGCTTCTTTGAGTAAAAGTAATTATTCTACCATTTTTAGGCCTGTGGGTGTGTGAACTGTTACGATGCTTCGTCTTAAACCATTTCTGTGGTTGTCACAAAATAATTGCTTGGAGACCTTCCAAGCCACTGACAGATCGGGAATATGAGATTAATTTGGCTGAAGATGTTCGGCAGGAAAGTGTGAAAGTCTATGTGGAAATCACACTCATTAATTATAGCTGGACAGAGGGAAACCTATCCTATTTTTACATGGATGGTGTGATATTCTTCATAAAAGTAGCTGTCAGTGAGAAGATCTATGGTTTTCTTTGTGTGCCGAAACTGGTTTTATTGTGTGGTTTTGCAGAGAGCTGGATTATATACCGGTATGGAGTTAATCACGGGAAACTTAGAAATTGTGGCATTGTGACATTTTCACAGTGGGTGTCCATTTAGTGTTGCCAAAAATACTGTAAAATGTGAAGCTTTGACGACGAACACAATAGTACCATATTTTTGTATACTCAGACACACACTGCTACAGGACTGAGCCCTAATTACATTTTACATGGTGATGGTGGAAGCGAGCATTACCTGGCGCCCACGATTAGTTCGTTCTGGCCGGGGTCAAAGGTCAGCTGTGAATAATCGACTGTGCCCTCGGCTCTAAAGCGGTGGATCCAGGGCTCGATTTCTGCAGCAGGGGAGAGGAGATGAGTTAGCACACACATACATACACACATTGGTTTTTATGTTTTACCTCTGG
The DNA here is from genome assembly GCA_036877575.1 of Botia almorhae. Lineage (NCBI taxonomy): Eukaryota > Metazoa > Chordata > Actinopteri > Cypriniformes > Botiidae > Botia > Botia almorhae. The sequence continues at coordinate 7,421 of JAZGTJ010009754.1, forward strand.
GAAAAATATGTTTCCTTTGTCAGTCTGCGGGCGCCAGAGTGTGTGTTTGTTTGTGTGCGGGTGTGTAGTATGCATAGCAAATGCTCTCGCTGTGGCGCCTTTCATATTACCCCCTGCCCTTGGCATCAAAGCATCGGTCTTACCCTCTGCAACATCCTTGTTGCCCTGCCTGCCTCTGTGTAATGTGATAGCTACTGGGTTAGCTAGCACGGTTATGCTAATTTGCTAAGTCATGTGACTATTGGTCATTGCATTTTTCAGGCTCTGGAATGTAGTTTCATTTGAACTCATATCTCAGTGTTTATAATGGGTTTCAAATGGGTTTTGTCACACTCTATAGAGATCTCTGATGGCTTATACTGCCATAATTTGGCATATAATGCCAAATGTCTTAAATTTACAGGCAACAGGTCAACATCCATGTATCCTATAACATTTATCTCAGAAAATACACTACCAAAAAAGATTTAAGATCACTTACTCATTCTGTATTAGAACTTCCACATTTTATATTCAAACTGTGGGATAACATAAATGTTATAATTATAGATAATTATATTAATTATAATTATGTCCTAAATAAATACAAATCTTTATATTTTAGCACCTTCAAAGTATCCACTCTTTTAAAATAGTATTGAAGGAGTTTCAAGTATCTGTTCTGTTATTGGTTGCTATTATTTAGTACTAATTGTCCATTTCAAAAACTTTTTTTTTGTAATTAAATAAATGTGTTGGCACAGTTATTTTATTTTGTTGCCTGCCAAACTAATTTCAAACATTCAGATAAAAAGGTTTTTATGGTTACGAGAAACATTTCAGTCAAGTGATCTTAAACTTTCGACCGGTAGTGTAAGACATTATTATAAACCACGCATTGTGTAAAATAGCAAAAACAAACATATTGTTTTTATTGCTTTATATTTTTCTTTGTGCTTTGCGACAAACAATGAATATAGAACAAGTGAAAAACCTGAGAGAATTAAATGCAATTTTCCTTTCTTTTTCTTTTAACAATAAATTTAACAGCTAGGAGAAAACAAAGTCTCCTGAACTCTTATGTTTTGTTTTTCTTCTGAAGAAGACCATCTGAGGCATACAAAAGCAAGCAGGAATTCCCCAAAGATCCACAGCATCAGTTACCACTATAGTGTTCCTCCATAAATCTTGCATGTCTCTGCGCGAATGGAACTCTTTAGTGAATGCGGAGACACAATGTGGTTCTTCAGACTTTTTGAGTAGCATTTTAGCTAATAGTGGGCATTCACATTGGTTAGCCTTGGGTCTTTGAGTGATTTTGAATACCGTACTATTTATAGCCACACAAGCTGTGCATGCAGGACTCACAATTGCACCGACACTAGCATATTGCTAAAATAATGGTCTAATACCTTTAATAAGCATAACTGTTAATGTATCTTATGAATGTTAAGTAAAAAATGTTCAGTTTAACAACTATTTTTACTAATACTTTTAAATATGTGATGAGATTTATCACTGAAGTTCATTGCTAACCCTAGTTACATTTAACTTGCCTCGTCTGCCATATTTATATAATATTTATGCATTTTGCACTGGCAAGAATGCAAGCACTTTGCAGTGCATTCTGGGACAGCATTCTTCACGAAAAATACATGTAATGGCGACATAGTATTTGGTAAAAAGGGTGCGTCTATAATGTCTTAAAATAATGACTCTGTGGGCAGCTCAAGTTAAAGAACCACCTTTATAGAAGAACAAGAACCTAAGGTCATGTTTTCTTTTAAACTTGTGTTTTGTTGAACATTCTGTGTTTCTTTTAATAGACATTAACATGTTTCCTCATTTTATAGATTCTTTAACTACAGGAAGAAATATCTAACATACCACAGCTTGTGTCAGTTTTGGGGTCCATGTATTTTTGGCACAAAGTTGAGGTAAAACTTTACTAACCAAAATTACAGAGGAGGAGCCCAAAGCAAGCTTGTAAATAAAATGAGTCATAACCACTTTACATAGAGTGTGTTTATATTTAAATGCTGACTCAGTGTCTTTTTCTAGCAAAGTTAAAATAGATCATATTAAAAACATGAATATTACATTAATATAGTGTTTCCCCCTGTGTATTGAATAGTAAAACACTTTGTGTTTGTCATACTGAGTGCAATATACAGTATGTACTGTAAAAATATTCTGTGTTGAAGTAGCTGAATTATGCTTATAAATGACGATGTAATAATGTGCCACATCAGGGCATACAGTTCAAAAGAAAACCTGGTTTAAAAAAACAGAAAAATAAACTAAAAGTTAAAAACAAAGAAAACTGCACATTTTTTATATTTCTTTAAAATGCTTATTAAATGCTTATGTGTCCGCTAAACTCACATTGATTACAATACATGTTCAATAATGAAGAAATATGTATGATTCTGCACTATTTATGGTTCGCTAATTTAAGAAGCAATTTGTCACATTCACAATGCTAACTCTTTTATATTAAAAAGATATGATTTCATGCTTCCACTGAACCACACAAAATGCTCTTTGGAACATTCTCAAGTCCTGCTGGAAAACACGACAAGGTTTTGCACTAACCTGCCGTGCGCACGCCAGCTCAAGCGTATGCTGTCATTAAAACAAAAGTGGCACGCCACATACCAACTCTTAAAAACTCTTAAATTCATATTTTACACAAATTGTTAAGCTTACAATATCATATATATGAAAGCAAAATAAGTAAAGAATTAGAATTTCAAATCCACCTTTCAAACTTAGATGTCACAGTATATATATCATAATTAATCTTAACCGATGACAGTTTGTGCATCAGCGCAATTTTAGAAACTTCAGACAGTTCAGACATAAAACCAAATGATGTGAAAAGTTGGGTTTATTTTTCCTCCTGGAGCTGTGGCAAGCCTGTGCAGACACTCACACCAATCATAAGATATATACCTGTAGGGAACCATCTGCTTCTTAAAGTCTGTCATTTACCACAAAAGCAAAGCCTGGTTTTCCCTCCTTCACATAGAAAGAAAAACAGCTCTCTGGAGTCTAGACCAAAACAACACGCAAAGCTTACTCACTATGAATGTACAACATCAATCTAGATTTACATCATCTGTCTAGAACATTATTCTACAAACACCCACTTATAAGCTGAGCAGAGCACTACGGCTCTGTGACTCAGATATTAACTTTTTTTTACAGGCAACCAATGTCAGTTTTATAACAGAGATCTAACACTGGAGCTCAGCTGGGGTTCTAGCATGGCTGTGGGGACATGTATTTATCTTCTTTATAGTCTATGCAGTGGGAAGCCGACAGCCAATTTTATCCATATTTTGATCCCATATAGACAAGGATTACGCGGTCCACGGAGAAATGTGTCAGCACGTCACTCGAGAGAGGACAGCAGAGAGGTGTTCCATTAGGAAAACTCAGCCTCGCACTTCCAACGTCTCCCTTTTTCCCGGGACCGACGCATGCATCTCTGTGACTCAACCCTTTTTATTGATTTTTTTCAAAGAGGCTGCTTGGACCATTCTCTGATATAAATGCAGACTCCGGGCTTGATTCAGAAAGGCAAATTTAAAAGGAGAGCAAGATGTTTCTCTCAGCCTTCAATTTGCTCTAAATTGGCTGGCTAGGTGGTCTGACAAAGTTTGTATGGTTTAGATAAAAAAAGAAAACCGTAGGGCTATCAATCACTGTACACCAGCCTTTGTCAAGATAGACGCAACACTAGCTCAGTGTTCGGCGGTAATTACAAAGGAAACTGGTTCACAAAGCAAGACATTTTAGAGAAATAGACTGTGTATTTATTAAGCCAATCTGGAAGTAGTATCAATTTTGGGTGTAAACAGCTTCAGGAAGCCCTGGATGCCCTTTTTATCCATGTTAAACCGAGATAAGATTTGATGATTGCAGAGATCAATAGAATGAACCAGTGGCTTGGAGTCACTGAGAGAGTTTCAGACTAGATGATTAAACCTACTGGGTCAGGGATCAGGTTCCAGTGATTTGATGATCATATGCATGTGTTTAATGCCTTAAAAACCCAAATTTTCGATTTTCCGTGATGTTTTGCGAACCCTGTTTAAAATCTGCTGATGTAAATACAGTATCAGCAAATCAGCAAAGCTATGCCATCATTTTACTGTAGAAATGGTTTATGATAATAGCTATCGTGGAGTTACAATGTAGCTATAACGTTAGCGGCGATTACATAATTTAATATGATGACATAATACGCATGTATAAATAATAAGTTTATGGTGAGGCACGTGAAAACATTGTCAGGGCAGATAAAACACTTGACTATTGCTCCAACTGAGCAGGGCAGAAAAATCCTTATAGTTGAGCCATGAAATGTCCATCTGTGTTTTAAGAAACCTGAACTCCAGTTGAGAACTGAGGCCATAAAGGGCATTAAGAGTTCAAGTCTTATTTTAGAAGCCTTAGTGGTGCAATTCAACCAACTCATGAGAGAAAACCCAAAAGCCCCAGTGCTCAGCCCACAGATCCTAGTGCTGTTGGAATATATGTATTTACTTAAGAAAAGGCTTGTGTTTGAGAGAGCTGGTGCGCAGGTATCTGATCTCATAGCAGGGTAGCCGCTGAATGTGTAAACTGGGTCTCGTTCAATGATCTGAAAGCTTTGATTCGTAAGCTCAGTCAAACAGAGAGAATTGAGTTGATCTGTGCTACCTTAGAGATGAACTGATATGGGTTTGGAAAGAATAGGTAATACTGTTTGTGTGTGTGTATGAGACCACTCTGATGCTGCTGGGCATGCATACCATTATCACTGCCTTCACTGTGCATATTTGATAAAGAGGGCGCTAATTAAAAGGTTTGTGGTACCATGTGTGTGTGTGAGACAGTGTAGTGTTTTTTGGGGGGTAGGGAAGTCTTTTTTTAAATCAATATGAAGATGAAAGTTCAGTCATTACAAATATTTACTGAAACAGCGAGATTTCAGATATGTGAAATTTGTCAGGCATTTAAAAGCCGACAATGTGATTTTTTTCTTCTCTCTTTGGGACATTCCTTCTGTCTAATGCACCTGTCTGCCACCATTCAAATGTGTGAGTGTGTCTTTTATTGTCGTTCATTTTAATCAGCGTCAATCAACATATAAAACGACGATAAAACGATAACATATAAATGTTGACTTTTGTATATCGCAAAACACATAAAACTGCGATATCACTCACGTTCCAACATAAACGTTACAATTTAACTGACACTGAGTATTTTTTACATGCAAAATCCAGATCGCTAGCATAAAGAAAGCTAAACGATAGTGAAACAAAACATTTTTACTCATACAGCATCCACATGTAAACATATACCATCAGATCTGTAATATATATTAAGTAATGGCTCCGTTAACATGCGGTTCTGGAACAATTTGGAACTAGTTTGTTGCTTCCTATGTTTTTAAAGCATAGACTTGTGTTTGGCACATGGAGTCTATTGTTCTATTTTAAAAATCAATAGGTTAATTAGCTACTAGGCCGTGGTACTATTCACTCTACCATGATTATAGACAGCTTAATTTTCCATGAGGTTATTTACAGTTGATCACTAAGCTGAAACAATGACCTTGCCATTCCACTCCATTAGCCCCATCCGACCCCCTTTGGCTTTGACATACAGCTGCACAATCGCCTATTGAAATCTGCCTGCTAAATTTTCATTGATTACAAAACACGCCCTCCCGGCGAGGGAGTTGCATTATTTAAGCTGCAGGGTAGGTGACTGAGTTTATCAATGCAATTAGGTCTCTTTGATTTGGGCCAAAAACAATATTCAGCAGAAATATATTTAGTGCTGATGTCATTCAAAAACGTGTCTAAAGGCCTATGCGCACCCAAAGCAAAAAGATAAAGGTTGCAAATCGCATACAAATATTAATAATATGATGAGCATTTTACATTATGCTCATCATATTCATACTACATCATACTATAGTATAGTATAATGCAATGTAAGTCCCTTTGTATAAAAGCGTCTGCCAAATGCATAAATCTAAATGTACATTATATAAGTAATTGAGTTGACTGACATAAAGCTCTTGGGCAACTCAAGCTTATGGGTTTACAGTAACACATTTGCATAGGCTGAGATACCGACCTGTGTGTGAGATGATTGGGTGTTCCGCTTTGTGGCAGGGGGACTCAGGAGCTCGTGTGGTCCCCCGGCAGGGCACTCCTCTAGGAAACAGCAACAGCAGGCTGTGCAGCAGGACTAGGCAGCGGGCCAGGGGTGTTCCCTGCACAGGGGGAGCCATGGGGGTCCACAGGACTCTGCTCAGTACTGCTGGGGCAGGGGCATAGGGCACTGGGCATCTGCCACAGGAAACTGGAGGGGGAGAGAAAGTGAGAGAGAATAACTGAGTGTGATACGGTTTGATTGATTTCATTGGTGACACTATAATTACCTTCATAACCTTCATTATTAAGTCATTAATCAATATGATTACATTATATGTTTAAATAAAATCATTATTTTAAGTATTTTATAAATTACTTATACACTTATAAAGTTTCATATTTAAAGACATGAGCAATACTTTGACAAATATGTTTGAGTTGATTGATGTACTGTACATGTCTCATATGAGTGACAGCCTCTATAAGTGGCTGACTAGCTCTTTAAAGATATCTCATAACCACATACCAGCTAAATATAAATACAATATGCATTGGAAATCTGCCATATCAGCTCATGGGCACTCAGTCCTGGTACAGATTTTTTAGCCAATCACATCAGTCGTAAAAAGCCATGTGACTACTTACAGGAACAGGATATCTTGACACTCTGATTGGCTAACATTTGTAATTGTATTATTCATGCAAGATCATGATTCAGGCTGAGGTAAACAAACAGATTTCAATATTTTTTTCCACAGAGATTTTTTAATGCGACGAATAAGAGGTGAAGAGGGCAACATACACATACATATGTTTAGAATAAGACATGTGTACATAAGTGTCAAGCACGGAGTGCAGCCAGATAAAGAAGATGCAGCTGTTGAGGTCTTCACATTCCACCCTCTCCTCCTCGACTCTCATCTTTGACCTTTGACCTCTCTTCCACCAATCAGCACAGACGGCCTCACTCTAGCTCTTCTGAAATGACATACGGCATCAGAGATTGTACCACAGGGGCCTCTCGCACTGCATTCACAAGCAGTAAAACTCAAATGTGGCTCTGCACTCACAAGATACTCGCAATGCGGTTACAGATTACGTTTATAATGGCTCGCAGAGCAAGGACTCTCTGTAGCATCTGATTGCAGGTCTGTTGGATGGACTTTTGAGCACAATCTCACCATGATCAAGTCAAGCACCTGTCCCAATGCTTTTCCAGAGCATGTCAATCACACATTCCTCTCTATTCTTTCTTAGTATAGCCACTCTACAGTATAACAGACAGTTCAGATGAAATTGAGTCGGTCTCCGAGAAGGCAAGTGCAGAACTCGATTACGCCTAAGTCGCTTTCATCAGCGGGGACCTCAGGGACTGTCAGTAAATGACAGTGTGGGTTTGAATGGCCTGATGGTGCTGATGGCTTTTGGAGACATATGTCTGTAGGCAGGTTCGTACATTTTGTAGTCTTACTGAATTTATGCACAGTTTCCTGTGAGCACAAAGTGAATAAGAATTGCTTTCCTATGCCAATACCCACTGCAACCTATACAAATGATTAAAATATACATAAATATACAAATATGTAATAACAAATACGAAGTGTTAGATTCATGCAAATGTATGGATTTGTTTGAATAGTATTTGTACTGTCCGAACATTTACAGAATAATAAGGAAACATTTAACTCCAAATTAAAATTCTGCCTCTGCTCGCACTTCTCTTGTCCCAAACCTGCATGTTGTGATTTGTTTTCCGTGTAACAAAAGAAAATAAATCAGCGTGTAAGTTTGGAGCAACATGAGGGCGAGTACATAATGACTATTTCATTCTATTCCTTTAAGCCCTTAATTTCGTTCAAAATGAAGTTTGTACTCGTCCATAAAATAAATTTGCACAGAAAAGATTTCGTATTGTCGCTCTTCACAGTGGTTAAACACTGCTCCACCCCCTCATACAAGTAGACACACCCACAGCAAAGAAAAGATAAGAATCACATTAGCATGTGTGACTAGCCCAGCGGTTTATCCATGAAAAGTGCAAACATCCATTAGCAGTGTTTTGTGTGACCTGATCTGCTTCCAGTCTCATGAGATGCAGCTGTTCTGTAGCAGGCTGTTTGGGAGGCGCTCAGGAAATATCAGCTTGGCAGAGCTGTGGTCTAACAGTTAGCATATGTTTTCTGGCATATTGAGTTAATTGGTGGTGCTCATATGGAAAATGTGGGTTTGAATCTGGCTTGCAACATTTACTGATTTTATTCAATTCCAATCTTCCAAATACACTGGACTGCAATGAACTGCAAGGTGTGACTGCGACTGTAAGCTTAACCAATTAATCCGCAGTACAACAGAACAGAATCGGTCATTAGTCAGGGCATCATGCAAACGCAGGACACAAACACTTAGTTTCCTTTAATCATAGCTGCACATATGACAACAATACATATCGCTGTTGTGGTCCATACAGGATAACAATGTATGTGACAGTGATATAGTGTTTAAACAGAACTACAGGCTACATGCAGAATCCCATCATCACTGATGCTCTCTCTCGCTCACACATGCACACACTGCAGTCTAAGTGGCCTCTTCCTGCCTCAGCCAGTTAAACTGTCCTCTCCTAATATAAGAAAAATAATGGAAGAGTGCTGTGGTCAATATGATCTAATTATTCCAGCAATAACACCGGATCTTCCCCATATTACATTCCCCGTCGCAGCTCTTACATTAGTAAAATATTGAAGAAACTTTTAGGGTTCTGAATCAAAGGGCTGTGTACCATAAACAATAAAGAGAATTCCGCTTACGTCTTGGACTGAGTGCATTAAACCAGGAAATATGGCCGTAGCAGAAAGGAAACACAATGTATATTGTGTATTGTTTAGCTCATTGACCAATGTGGCTATTTATCACCATCGCTGAGCGCTCATAATTATACGCAATAAATAACCATACTGTATGATAGGATATAACTGAACATGTTATCTTTACTACATGCCCCTGTCATGTTCTTCTCCATGTTTGAACAGATGGCTTTTGGCTTCCAATAACAAACCGCACCATATTAAGGACGAATCCTTAAAATACATAGCAGACAAGACACACACGCTGTAAAACAGAACATTTTACCCAGAGAAAAACCAATAATGGCACCGGATGAGGAAGAGGTTTCCTACACTGTGGATTGACAGCGAAGAAACACAAACCACGACAGACAGTCACTGAGAGCATTTCTCTCCTTTATAGATCAATTGTAACCCCTCTCTTCTCTGCTTTTTACTCTTCTGTTCTTGATGTCTCCACTAATATGGATATTGTTACTGAAACCCTTGAGGAAAGTGGACCGAGAAGGCATTAGCAACATCTGGTTCCGAAAGCAGAAAGCACAGGTTGTCTGGTTCAGGCTGCCTCCAGGCATTAATACACACAATGCATAATTAAAGGGACATTTTCATATACGAGCTCTGCAGGACTGAACGAGGCTCAGTCACGCTGTCTGTGTTATCCCTCTCCAACTGCAGAAATATCCTAATTGGCCATCAGTGTTAGAATTTACATCATCGTAAGGGTCCATGTGGCTCGTCTAAGTGATTAGAATTGTACATTTACAAGCTGTGACATCCGGACAGCTTACCTGACATGTTACTCACAACTACTAATTCGGAATGCGCCAGCCAGACTTTTTGACTGCAAGAATGAAGTCTGGTTCACACTGCTTATATCTTGCTCTTATATAGACAGGAAGGGGCCGTCTGACCAGTAAAAACAGAACCCCAAGCAAACAAACAAACAAACAGTAAAACAATTACGAAAACACGAAAACGAAAATAATCAGTCATATATATATATATATATATAATCAGATTTTTATCTAGCTTCATTTTACCTGTTGACTTTATCTGTTGACTAATTTCAGACAAGAGAAAATACAAATTTGTAGCTGACTCTAACCTTTATAATTAGTGAGATGTAGCCCTCGTGACTCGTGTCCCTGGTGTCCCTCTACTACAACCCTAAGAACAAAGGAGAACAGTGTGCTCAAGGTCATCCTGTCTACTAGTTACTGTATCAAAGAAAAGTCTCATCCTGAATACACTTTGAACATGTGATGGCGTGAACCTCATGATATTTCTCCCCTGGCGCCGCTCATTGTAGCGGATTTTGAACTTGTCAACATTGCTTTGTTTTCAAGTAGACTAATAAAACCACCCTGACTCCCGAAACATTGTATCCGAGACAGCCAATCAGATTGATGCTTGCTATTTTGAGAAAACTGCGCGCATCAGGCGCTTTGTGAACAGTCTGCAGACAAACAGTGGCCATGCCGTCTGCGCCCGACACAAAGAATGCACTATCAGGAATATTTGAAAAAAGATAACCAAGTGTCTAGCTGGATTTTAGATAATATAAAAGCCAGAACTGTCATAAGTGCTTCCTGATCCAGACAGTTTAATATTACAAAATACAAAAATGTCTGATCGATACTTTGAGATCTACCTTTCTCACAATTGGATCTTTACTTTTTCTATCTTTTCCTGCATTCCTGAACTGACAACAGAGGAAAACCAGAGGCAAGACTGAGCATCAAAGCATTAAAGTGATAGCAGACTCCAAGCAAATAACTATCACACAGCGGTTTCCTAGATGCAGCGCGTACGTAAACATTGACTGTTTATCAATGCAAGAACAGAACGTTCCGCTAGCAACCTCCTTATCCTTCACTGATGTTGTTCTCAGCCAGATAGAACCGTTCCCATCTAAGATCTAATACTGTTTTTCGGCTCTGATGCTTTCTCAATCTGTTAAACCAGTGCCATTATAACAGAACACGCATCTGAGCGTACAGCATCTGTCAACCTGAGGACAACGGCCAGACGTTGATTTTAAAATCTTGAACGCACATCTGTTTGAGAAGAAAATAAGAACGCACAAATCCCTTCTTTCTCCCACGCTTTGACAGCCAACATATCTGGGCAAAATTGATGGAGGGCTTGGCTAGAACCGTATTAAACTTGTCAGGGTAGTCAGCCACAATTGCAGGCTAGTTACGAAAACAATACTACTTAAAGGCTGACATTGAGGGTTACGTTCGGCGCAATAGCTTTGGAGCTGTTAAAGAGTAGCTTTGGCTGGCTGGCCACAGACAAAGTCAGATTTAAATCTGGGACAGCATACCCAGCAATTTCAGACTGTCACACCCTAACTCTCCCAAGGTATAGAGGCTTTATTTTTAACTGTCTCTTTCTCTTCTAGCCCCTTTGATGAAACCAGCACTGACTGTGCTTGGATATAAAACAGACTGACACAAAGCTTTCCCGATGTTGAAAGGAAGCTATGGGACTATAGTTACACAGCTTCCTCAAGAATCAGCTGCTCCTGATTCAGTCAGTAATCACTATACA
>JAZGTJ010009755.1:388-18962 GCA_036877575.1 Botia almorhae
AGAGAGAGAAGCGCGTGAGACAGAGAGAGAGAAGCGTGTGAGACAGAGAGAAAAGCGTGTGAGTCGTCAGAGTTAAATGACTGCACAGACACTATTAAGGAAAAGAAAGACAGGCCAATAACAGCGCTCCCACCTGACTGCAGTGCACTACCCAATTAACACGCTGCTCTCTGAAGGTTGAGTAAATAACTGTGTTCTGATTGGCCTTGCATACAGAACATCTCATTAATCAGACTTTATTAAAAAGCTTCTCTCTCGACACGTTTTGGCCGTCTGCCGTTAATCTGTATTTGACTACCGCCCGCCCGTATCTCTCCTGCAGGCAGGTGAGAGAGAAAAATCTCTCGCAGATATGCATTTGCAATCTCACAAAATGCTCCACAGGAAACAAATCCATTAGTCATGCTCGCTCTGAATTCATTCATCAGGTCAAGAAAAGCGTCTCTCAGTCATTTCTCACGTACGCTCCTCACGTCTCTGTGGGCTGCGCTCAAAGTGACGCTCTTACCGTCGCTGTCGACTGAGAGAAAGACAGAGAGCAATTTATCACTCTCACCCTTATCTTGAATATGTTTGGAGTTCAGTCTCCGTTTTCGTTCATTTGTGCCAGACATGAGATTATTTCCAGACTTCACGGATGAGCTGACAATACCTTCATTTGTGGCTTTAATTTATTCGCAACATTAGCATAGCTGAAGAATGCAATTAGCCTGCCATGCAGGGAAGGACGTTCGTTCAGGTAAAGACAACACAGTCAGTAATTAGTCCAACAGTTTACCTTTGATATGTGCTCACACAGTGCTTGAGTCTAGTGTTTTGTTTTAAGACCTATTACAGTTCAAAATAAACCATTTATTCATTACATCTGTATGTACTCTGGGCAAAACCACAATGAACTATGCGTCACACTTTAATGAAAGCATTTGCTGCCTCTAATCGCACTCGTTTAGTTTGGGCAGCTTTAAAAACAGAAGCCATGTGATGTCGAAGAAACGCTGTTTTGGGACAGCGCGTTCCAAATGCAAAAATGACAAATTGCAACGTCAGGAGGCGGCTGGATAAGTAGCATGTCAGAGGCATCTGCTTGAATTTCTTTGATAAATGGATTTTTTCCTGAATGTGTTGAAGTCAAGGGCTGCTGGAGGAAAGCAAATATTTCACTATTTGCTGGATATGAGATGTTGTTTTTTCTGTTATGTCCTCAAATGTTTGCTTCCAGGACAAAACACTGCTGTCAAAAACAGTTGTTGATGTGACAGCTGGTTTAACATTTCATCAAAATAAGACACAAAACCAGATTTTTAAGAAGATGAAGCTATTCTGTACAGATAAAAAACACAGTAACTAACCGCATTGTACTCTATCAACCATTTTGTTTACAAAATGCCACTGATTAAAGATAAATGGATCAGGATTCCCAAACTCTTCCAGTTTGAAAAAGCGTCTCAGTGAGTCTCAGTCTTTTAGTCTCAGTCTGTTCGTTTTGAAGCAATCTGTATGCTAGTACACTCAAAAGACAAAACTGTCTTTTAGAAGATACAGTGCATGTATTTAAGATACATGTTTTTGGTGGGGCTGAAGCCAATGAGACATAACATCAACACAGAAAACCACACAATGGTTTTGCTTCTTATGCTTTTAAAACTAGCCTGCTATTGCTATGCTTTCCAAAATGGTCTAGCCTATCGTTAAGCACCTTGCACATTTGCCTCTATAAACGTTGTGAATGAAAATGTACAGTATGTACAGTATACCCTGCAGCTGTCATTTCTGCCATGGAGGCTACAGAGAAAGTTGCCTTGAATCAAGACTGGTACAGCAGAAGATATGATGATGCTTCACAGGACACAAGAACTTCTCAAGGACTTGACAGATCAGTCAGAAGAATAATGTTCTCATGGATGAACATTCTGCATGTTCGGGAAGCAGTACGAGTCCCGCCTCACTTTTTGGAATGTTTTATCACGGAAGCTTCAAGCTAACAGAACATATGCTCAGCTCTTCCTCTGTCTCTATCAAACTCTTTAAATGAAACACTTACCAAACATTCATAAATGTTCAGAGCACCACCTGCGAAACCCAAGAAACCTGTAGAACTGACAGCACCGCTTTCACACACTGTTAGATGAATGCTTTAATAAGAGCAATAATGAACGGCCGGGCCTGTGGAGAAGAGGAATAACTATTGATTTACTTACAGCTCAGATCATAAAACCTCTTCTCATTTCAGCATGCGTGTGTATTTATTACACACTCTCATTTTAAGAGCAGAACGGGAAAACCTCACAAGGTTAGTGACTACACATGATCTGACACAAGTATCACAAATATAAAAAAAAACATTTTACTCATTCTTTGTTTTAATGGGCGAAAAGTCCTAAAAAAACAGTAACATTATGTTGCTGGTACATATCTAAGGGTGAAAAGATACGCACAGTATTTTTTATGCTTTTCCAAATCTTTCCAAAATCCAGAGAAAGCCCAGTCCAAATAAGAATGTATATTTAAATGTACCACTTAAGCACATTTAATAAAAATCAATGAATGTAAGTACTTTCAGCAACAGTAACTAAGGTGGGCGGAGCTTAAGAAGATTAAACTGAATGGTTGAGGTTACTAATAAACAATTTCTGGTATTTAAACAATCGAGCTTTTGGAAGCCTTTGTTCCCGATTTATTTTCCAGTCGTTTTCTCCACAGACATTTCAAATAAGTCAATGAAATGAATCCCAGCTTTACATAAACAAACCAAATGTACAAAACTGTGCATTAAATTCTTTTATGGAGCAATGAAATCAGCGTCCCATGATGCTTTGCAAATGACATAATCGAATTATAAGAGCTGGCACAATATACAACGATTGACTATGTCATTGGTTTTAAGTATGCAATACAACATATTTGAAGTTTATGGCAAAATATACAATATATAAAAGCTATGGAAGAGTGCAGGAAACTGATTTGAAAGGTTTATACATTATCAGTGAAAATTACATTTTCTATGGGGAAAATGAATGAGATTTTTACTTCCAGAAATCTTGCGCTACACACAGGAAATGACTTTCAATTCAAGTGTATTAATGCATCAGTGTTTGTGCGGAGAACCTTAAAAAGCCCAAACTGACTTAAAACATCTGTTCTCCATCATAACCAGCAGTGAGAACTAGTTTCAGTTGTTTAGTACCGACTCGTTTAAGCAGGTTAATTTGGTGTGCTTTTAAACTGTGAAAGAGTTTTGGCCTCATGGAACGGCTGTAATTACATGTATAATTCATAAACGAGTACTGCGGTATGTTACTGTGATTTTCACTAAGATCTACAACATGACAGCAATTCATCAAATACATCATTCTAAAGTCAGATTTTGTTGTATAATGTCTACTAAATATACTGTAGAAGTGACCATCATCCCACGCAACATAGCTGTGCAAGTTTCATGTCTATCACCTCTCTCAACACATTCATCTGATGTTTAGGTTCATTTGATAAGTAACCACATAATAAATACATAATAAAGTACAGTCAGCTGTTCATTACAGTAAAAATAACCCATTTCACGCTTCACACTGAGTTTCAGACTGTACATGATCTCTCATTTGTGTTGAAAATTTAATTTTGTCAATTTTTAGACATATATCTGTGTACTGATAGACTAACACACTAAAAGCCACAAAACCTAATTTTGATTTCTTTCATGTACGCTCATGGTAGGACCCACTTTAGGTGCCCCTCACAGTGCCTGTGATAAATACTTGCCTTGTTCTGAAGTTGGCAGGATGGGGATGCCCGTCATATAAAGATAAAAAGTCATATTCCTCCTCCACAGCGAAGGACTGGAAAACTATATGAATTCTGTTCCTCTCCTCTGCTACAATAACCCATGTACAGTTCGCTCCATTGGGATATCCATGAGGAAAACCAGGACTTTCTATAGTGCCATTTTGCTCTTTTAATGTGCCACCACATGTATAAATGAAGCCTGGAGAAAAGAGGAAGAGAGGAAGAGAATGAAATATTAGTGCGCTGACATACAACAGCACAGAAAAATAACAACAGTCAACATCATTTGCATGTCAGTTTACTTCCTGTGACATATTTCTAAGTAACCCACAATATTAAAAAAGAATAAGGTTGCACTGCTGTGCAAATGTCTTCAGCTTCACCGAACTATAACTGATTATATATATCTTCAGCTTCAGTGAAACTGATATTTCCTACTATAGATTTTCAAACATTTTTTGACATCAACTGTTATCATCGTGTGTTTTGAGAGAAGCTAAACTGAAGCGGCACCTCAGATCTGTGTGTGGGCCATCAAACAATGTTTGAAAATCTGTTTTGATATTCCCCACTGACACACACAATGTGTCACAAAGCACAGAATATAAATAAACATCTGAAAAAGAATATTTTTTTGGATAAGCATCTATGAGCCAAAGACTTGATAAGCACAGTACTGTATAACACTCTGAAATGAATCATAGTTTAGAGTCTCACCACTAACTGACAACACTGCAGACTGTTCCAGATTACATTTAGAAAACTTCTGCTGCTACCAAAGCTACCACACAGCAACCTCACAGCAATTACACGTCTTTTGGGAAACTCTTGTGTAGCTAGTTAGTATTCCTCCCCACAACACACATCTGACGCTGCACTTGCAGAAGTCAAACACTGCCAGTTTCTGCTCTGAGGCTCATAATAGTTTGGTTGTGACATAAATTACAGGAACTGTATCAGATGTTTGAGTCTGCCTCATCAGATGGTTGTCCTTGGAGATGACAGTGGTGTTGTTGAATGACACCATCTTTTTATTTTAACCCGCTGAGCATTGTGGGTGTTCATCTATCACCTGCTACACAAAATTTAGCCACTTTTTTTAATGCGACAACCTGAGAAAATAGATTGCTAATGACAACTAGCATTAATTTAGCTCTCCTAGTTATCCCTTCCCTAAAGGCATAATTATCTTTTCCGACACTCCGAGATAAAGGATCTCACTCTCTCCACTGAATTTCTCCTCTCCTTCTGCTGGGAGACGACTGCATCAACTCATCGCCACCCAGAGCTGTGCTCGGATAAAATAACACACTCCACAGAACCAACGCTTGCAACTCAAACGACAGACACGTGCATGCCAAAACATGTTTTGGTTATTATATTTCAAAGACAATGTAGCACATCACGATTCTCATTATCTTGTTTGTTTTTCATCCTTTTTCTCAACGGTGAATCTAATTACTGTAAAAGTCATTTGGAAATTATCGGAACATAATTTTTTAATTAAAACCAGCATATATTAAAGGCAGTTCAAACATGAACACTCTCTAAATATTTTGCAATGTAATTAACACACAAGCTTTTTCCCCTTAATAAGAATACATGGTAATGAGTGGCCATGTGCACATGAAAATCATTATGAAAAGTAAATGATAAATCAAAATAAACTGTGGCATCAGTCTGGCAAAGCTGCTGCATGACAAAAACAACAATCTGATATGGTGCTGCAGTTTGTTTGAGGCTGTTCTGTGTTACTTTTATTTTAACATGGCTGGAATGCTGTACTGGACAATCAGCATTCAGGAGAGAACTATGCATTTTAAAACGTTTATTAGAAAACAGTGTTTGTTGCATTTCTAATGCATTGTGTGCTGTTGTCAAAATGACTTTAGTAAGAAAAACAAGAAGCCATTAATTCACTGGTTTACACTCAGAAGCCCAAAATCAAACAAACATTTACAAACAGCAGCAAAGTCTTTGAAAATCATGCAAATGCTCTCTTTATTCCACAGACACACATACACACACACACGAATATCCAGCAAGAACAAAAACGTTTACAGAAATTCACAAAACACATTTTGGTTGCAGTTAGATTGCGTCACAGTTTTATAAAAATGCTCTAGAAAGCACAACTGCGATCAAAGAAATCATGCAACTAAGACATGTTGTGCAGTTAAAACATCTGCATTACAAAACTGTCTCTGAGTTCAGTTTCAATTCTATAACATTTTATTTTGCTTGTTTTAAATCAAGTAGCCTCAGAAGGTCAGTATAATTCAACAATTTTATTTCAAAAACCAATAATACAGAATTTCATGAATATGTGTTAGCTATTTAACCAATCCAGTCAGAATACCGAGCTGGAAATATCTGGTATGTGTATGTGTGTGTGTGTGTGTGTGTGTGTGTGGTAAAAAGGGTAATTCTCTCTGGATTAAACTGAACCAATCATTTCTCCAGGCAGCTGTAACATGAGGCAATCATGAGCAACAATCAGCCTGTCTTCATTATGAGTGATTCTTCTCTTTAAGCAGCTTTAATCTGACTAGAGAAGGTTGAAAGAGGGCGGTTTGGTATTCAGACACATGTAGACACATAACTTATATCTTCTGCTGACATCACAGTGGCTTATATCCTCACAGGCGACTGAAGTTATGAATGAAACTGAGTGATCTCTGTGGATTCTCATACAGGGAACTTCAGCAGGATCAAGGGGGAAGAGTTCATTGAACCAAACCAATGACACATTCAAATATTTAAAACCCATCTGTGGTTCAGTGTTGTCAGAAGGGCTGTGAGGGACACATGCAGGAGAACCTGATTGAGACATAATCAGAGGTTGCTGTTTGAAGCACGATCAGATGTTTCTCCTAAAGCTTCGCAGGAGAAATACAGACTCTCAGCACACACACGTGATTCCTGGGGTCTCAGCTGAGAGGAAAAGTGGGTCTAAAACCAAAGTTTTGATAAATGATTACGAAGACCAACATTTTTGTGGGGTCCAGCGATAGCAAACCCAAACGCTCTGTATATAATGGAAACAGGCCTGAAAAATATCCATACGTATATGAGAGCTCATAAGAAAATGAGCTCACTTAACTTTGAGCAGTGAACATGTTAGTACAGCAGTGGCTCTCCTGAAGGGTCACAGAATCTCTGTGATTCATAACACAAGGTGCTTGAGTGCAAAAACATTCTGCACAAGCACATTTGATTCACTGTTCTTATCAGCAGCAGGTTTAGTTACTAAAAACTACAAGTTACCACTTTTATCATTGTATTCTTTACCCTGAGGTCCACTTATAATGTTACTGAATTTGCTCGTGTTATAAACTGTTATTTTATTTGATGTGATCATTTTTCACAGTCTTTCTAACATCCAAAATAAAATGGTGCATTTTGGAGCACTTCACCTTCAGAAATGTAATGTGTGTTTTTATGTTTAAATTGTTTCTCTTATTTCAAATTAATGTGTCGAGACAAGAAGGAAGGTATTTGTTTGTCTTTGCATCACCAACAAGCAAGGAAAGTTTTTAAATACAATACGAAAGAGGTTAAAGACGAGACTCTTAACTACATCTGACTGCTCTGTAACAGGTTAAAAGCAGCTCATAGATCACATGTGTGGATTAATGGTTCTCACCTGAAGACCCGTCACACCCGGATGGACATCATCTGAGACAGCCGGACACTCTTCTGTAGTTTAAAGCTACTCACTGTATCACAAAACAAACTATCAGCGCTTTACAAATCGAACGGCAATATTGATTTGCAACCGGGCAGACTAAGTCACAGGAATCTCAACGTGAGTGAAATTGATCAAAATCAAGCAGACTTCCCTCGGAGAAAAGCCAGAGAAAGCCACACTTAAAAATATGAGACTGCTATTGCATTAGACAACGAAATATCAAAGCAACACTTTTAAAGACGGTACAGCACATTTTAATCCGAACATTTTACAAATTAGTTTTAAATGATTAAAAAAATTATGTACTGGTCTAAAAACTACAGCTGTGTCAGAAATAAAACATGCTGCCTATGCAGGAGGTACACAGAAGTGAATGATCACTGACTGAGTGCTGATTAGATCAGTAGACTCAAGCAGGTTTCTCTGAATGGTGCTTCATACAAATACAACAACCAGCAACCTGCTAATGTCTACAGTTAATGTGATGGAAGTGACCTCATACATCCACTAGCATCACCTCCACACCAGCTGGTTACAGCTCGTTTGGAGAAAAGCTCCTGCATTGTTTGTTTGGCAGATGCCAGTTCCTTTGATAGGATTGTATCTAATGTAATCCACTGTCTGCCTCACATCTCTGACAGCTGTGAAAAGTGCCCCAAGAATTTCAGATCTAGTGCACTTCAAGCAACATTCAAAATGAGCAACAGATCCAGATTAGGTTAGAAGTCTGGGAAACCGCTGAGGTTATGATCAGAGCTAATCCATTTGAACAGAAAGCAATCGTTAGACTGGGAACAGCTGATCAAATCAAAATTGAAAATATTATTCTAATTATATTTTTTAGGAAAGCACAAGAATAGATTCTGTTCATTATAAAGCCTGTGGTTTACTCACTGTGGTGCTGTTTGGAGGGATGTTAAATTGTGCACCTCAACACAAACTACATTCGAATCAATTAACGGAAGCTGTGGTTGTGTTTCTGATCTGGTTAATAAACGAGAAAGCTCTCCTGATTCGCTAGTGAATAATTCCAATCGGTCTGGTCCACCATCTGTTATTTAATTTGTGAGACAGGCAGAAATCGCTTACTCTCCAAAACCAGCAATTCCTCAAGCAAAGTGCAGAGCTACAGTTTGTGTAATGAACTCAAGCAGCGTTTGCCAATCCAGAGCTTCTCAGAGAGCAGAAACTTCTAAACATTCATGAAACTAAGACTCTGCGGTGCATGAACAAGGTTTGTAAGACGTCAGTAGACAACGGCTAAAAATATCTCTTAATGCTACTGATTAGTGACAGTACGTGCGACTTTTTGTACTGATCTGGAATCTGCTAAATTACTGGCTGCTTCCCAAAGTAAAGCTTTTTGTGATCACAACAATGACAAGACTCCTGCATCCTCATGGCAATCACAGGCCAACAACACTGTTATTGGCTGTGAAAACAGTGTTTGCATAACATTCATGCTACTTTATTAAACACTAAAACAGTTTGGTCAATCTCATTAACATACGGTGCATATATTTTAAGTTTAAAGTTTAACCTTTTAAGCTAATCAGGGTTTATAATTGAAACTGGACAATTACTCTGTAATGATTTATTTTCTCACCCCACCCATGAAAATCTAGTTCACGTCAGGTTACAGGATTAAACCATCGGTACACATCAGAATCCAGCGGATAAACATGTCTTTACACAACCAATCAATCACTAGTGGAATGAAGGACGATTCAGCACAACTTACAACACGCATTCAAGTTGACTCAATAGCTACAAGACAAATCTGCCATCCAAGCGACATTTCCAGTCAGGTATCTTTGATAAGGACGAAGAGGTTGATGATGGATCACAATGTCAATTAAAGTTTCATCTGCTTGACTGACTCAATTAATTTCCTCGCAGCCTCGCGCCCTGTTTACGTGAGGGTCATGCAGTTTTTTAAAAAAGATCACACCCAGCGTTCAGTCTGAGAGTGACGCTGAATAAAGGTTATCAGGATCAAGCAGAAAATCCTTTAATATCAGCTCTTTTACTGAACCTGACCTGCTGTCAACCTGAAGCTGTCGTTGGGCTTCCATTAAAATAAACACAGCAAGCCAAAATCTGAAAGTGGCAGCGCTAAAATCTCCAGCTAACAAAAATCAAAGGTTTGGGAGCCCTGGTTGAGTGTGACAGGTGCACTCGCCTCAGTCTCTGACAGACTCCACACCAACAAATACACCAGAAAGCTGAACTCTAATATAATTACCTCCATAGTTCTCTCAGCTTTGAAGAAAAATAATTGTCTTCCATAGCTCAAATGTGTCTCCAAACAGACTCAGCAGAGAGCAAATGGAGACTTTTGCAGAAGAGAATCAGGTCCCAGAAGTCTTCACTAGAGATTTGAGATCTCAGCAATGTCTCAGACTGGGCTCAGATATGCCAAACTTATCAATTTAAAGTTAGAGATTTTAATATAAACTCAAACATTTCGCATGTTAGTCTTCCAATAGCAAACTACCTGAGCTGTAATATCCCCATTCATGTTTATGCTTCTATATTCTCAGTCTGTCAGTAATTGGTTTCATCCAGTCATTGATAAGACTGATGTAGATCAATCAGTGATTAACGCTCCTGCTTATGAGCTTTATCTCCTGACTCTCAGTAATCTCAGATCTCCTCTAGATTTTCCTCAATATTATTGTGCTCAGATATGCCAAGGTTTGTTGTAATCAAATATCAGAGATTTCAATACGTGACAAATATTACAAGTTCATACTGAAATGAAACACAACTATGTCTCCTGAGATTTAAAAGAAAGATCTTAGCATTAAAATGTTTTTATAGCATTAAAGCATTATAATGATTATGGACAGTTACCATCACGATTTATTTACAAATTGTGTAATACACGGCATCAACTCTACATATTAGAAGAAGCTTCACTTAAAATCTCAACATGCGACACTGAATACACTAGAACACAGACGTGTCATCTGAACTGCACCATGTCCTCCACTGACCTGCAGCCATCACCGGCTGAAGTGGAAAAACAGAGACAAAATGTGTTCAACAAGCCAGTGTCCTTGAGACATCAGCCCGAGAGAAAATAATGACAGTATCTGAGCAGTATATCAGCTGGCCAACGTACCACTCAACAGGAGAAGGGCTGACATCATCAAACATCATGTTATTCCAAACCATGTGTTGTGCTCCTCCTGTGGAACATGAGGAACAGTTCATGATGACCAACACTGTCAAGCTCCAGAAACTCAACACAAGCAGTCGTTCATATGACTCGTGGGCTGTATTTGAATCTTCTGAAGCTTTTTGTGAGTGACACACTGAACGGTGAAACACTGACTGTCTCCTCTGCAGTTCTAAAATCTGTTCATGTTGCTCATTCAAACTGGCATGTTGTGTTGGAACAAGACACGTCAAACGTGGCATGACCGCCATGACTGTGATTTCTGAAGTGACATTTCAGAGCCTCGATGGGAAAACAACTTTAATTTGAGCCTGTTTCTAACACAAAGCTATCATACATCTTCTGAACACATGGGATACAGCGCACAAGTCGTCTGAATGACTTTCATTAGGTTTGTTTTGGTCTGTTTTGAAGCTTGACAGCCACGATCACAGTAACCATCAATTTATCAAACGATCTGGGAAAAGACTAAACGAATTTATTCCTTTTGTGTTTTTTAAAACAAAAACACAGAATGTTGATTCGAAAAAACATGAGGGGTAAATAAACAATCACAGCATTTTCCATTTTGGCTGAATGTGTGCCTACATTTTAAGCTAAGTTATAAAACAAAGCTAAGTTTTAGAAAACTAACATTTCCTGCCTTACCTTACTGAGCTAATGAAGGCGCTTATCTGCAGAACATCTGTTAACAGTCCAGCCATTAGCAAACCATACCATTAAAATGACTAGACTGTCCACATCAGAATCAAGATCAATAATATTAAATCAAATGAGAAGTTATTTCACTGGCCTCTCCATTCAACATACTGTCCAATTTTCTTATTAAAAATGTATCAACAGAGTGATGAAGGCAGCACAGAGCTGTTTGTCTGGTCAAACTATGACCAGACAAATTAAATAAGGAAAACTTATAAGAGGCGACTGTGACACGCAGGTCTCAACCCTGTGATGCTGTTAACAGAAGAATGCCACAAAATATTTGCACTCATGAGAAAGGGGCTTTATTTCCCCATCTGACATCTCAGAGCTGATCCACAGTAATCATACTTGTTCAACTACATCATCGCAACACCATCTGACATTTAACTGTGACAACAGGGAAAATAA
This sequence comes from Botia almorhae, assembly GCA_036877575.1. NCBI lineage: Eukaryota > Metazoa > Chordata > Actinopteri > Cypriniformes > Botiidae > Botia > Botia almorhae. Next base: position 12,154 of record JAZGTJ010009755.1, read on the forward strand.
TGATGCATTTAGCATGCAAAAGACCTGCCTGCAAATGTGCATACACAGAAAAATGGTGCATGCTAGTAAAAGTAGCAGTTATGTGGGTGTTTAACTTGGTCAGCTTCAGGTCCTGCAGTGTCGTCTGACTGCAGCACTAAAGATGGATTCCAGAGTCACTCAATTCACATTTGCAACATGATTAAAGACATGAATATAAATGTGTTGTATTCCTGTTATCTCTTCACTCTTTCATTCACATCAGACAAACAACAACCTCCCTCATGCCACTGTACATCTCAATCAGACATGATAACAAGTCAAAAATACTGCTGTTACTCTACAGGTCTTTACAAGACAAGCAGTTCCAGTAGATGGTTTCTGCCATCACTGTCTCTCTGTGAGGATACTGTGTGTTCATTCCACTAAAAACAACCCCTGCAGTCCAGTACAGCACGATGGTCTCTAACATAATAGAGAAAGTTCTGTTAAATAATTGCAGAGTCACAGTTCTTAATTAAAGCAAACCTTAAAGACAAGAGATACAAACGAACTGTGTACTATATTATATTCATAAATACAATACAGCAGCCCTTTAAAGAAAACTGAATATGAGAGATGATAGATGATGTTGCATTTTGTCAGTATGGGGAATTAGATAAATACAGCACAAATAATGAATTTGAAGATGCACATGCAGTGATTGGGATTCAGTTAAACAATAAGCAAACATGAAATCATAAAGTAAATGGAGTAAAACTCTAATGATATAATCTCTCTATCTCTGCATGCATAAAGCACTTCTGATCATTTGACTGGATGGACAGATGGACAGATCATATTTGGACTTTTCTTTACTTCAACTGCAGTACAATCTAAATCGTACATGTATTGTCATTTTAATTCCAAACATTACAGCCTGTAGCAAAACAAAACACCTGAGAACCAACACGTCATGCGATGGGACAGAATGAAAGCAAATGATAAATAAATACATTTGAATGCGTCGTCGTGTGGTGAAGAAACAGAGAAGGGCATGCGCTCCAGAAAGCCTGTTGGAATAAGCGTGTCACACACCGCTCATGATCGTTATGTGACCGCATGTAGATTCACATTCCTGCCAGCATCCAGAAGCAGAGATTCACTCCGCTCACACCTCTGCCTTCAGCCTCCAAAAACTCCTCGCTATAGTCTAACATTTCTCCATCACCTCCAGACACCTGCAACCCGTCACCAAACCAGCAGAAAGCAGCACGTACCTTCAACACACGGGAAAATAAAGGTAAACGCGATATTCCAAACGATAAATCCAGCTTTAATCGTCATTGTTTTAGCGTGATAAGAGTTCGCACGACCGCATGTCATACATCCTCGATGTGAAAGCGTTAGAAATCCACGCCAGTCCTCATTTTCAGCTGCTTTCATATTCTCAAGTGTCCGAGAGAAACAGATATTCCTCAGCTTGAGAGGGCACGGAGCGCTGGAGCGCGTCTCCGTCAGTCGGCGCTGGATGTATAAGGAGGTGTTGTTAGGAGGACTCAACCATCTCGCCAACAGGGGCACAAAGTATTCTCTGTACTCCTCATGACTCTCATCAGTTCCTCTTCACTTACAGAGCCGAACAGAGCGTGTCGACAAATGCGCTTCAATTCTGCGACTCCTGGAAACGCGTCGCTCGTTGCGCAAACTGACTGTAACGCGTCCGCCGCAATCAGAGAGACTTACTGTAATATACATATACAGTCAGAGTCACGCATCATATCTGATGCAAAAAGCATTTAATTAGATTTCAGAGCCAAAAGCAAATATGTGTTTTCACAAGTTATATAATTATTTACTGTAATAAACGCATTCGTTTTGCATTGCATTTTTAAATGCTTTTAAATAATTAACCAAAGCAATGTCGTGTATTTTAATTAACAATACATTATACAAGCATTTAAACATTTAAAATGTTCGCAATACAAAACATAAAAAATACATCACTCTTAAAAGACTGCACGCAGAGAAATCGCGGATTTCTACTGCACATTACATGCAGTGCACATTACATGCAGTGCACATTACATGTCGTCGAATGCATCCGCTACTATTTCACGTCTGCAATGCATTACTTAAATACTCCAGTGCATTTTCTGAAAAACTGCACCGCACTACAAAATCAACGCATCAGTCTAAACACAACAACTGTGTGTTGCATGTTTATAATTGGTCTATTCCTGCATCTCATTGAACTGGGAGGGGGTCCAAGCATATGTATGTGTACCCCCAGCCTCTCCCCTCAGGTACATTTAAAGAAAGATGAGATTTTAGAGGGAGCCTTATGCCATCTGTAGGTTATGCACCCACTTCTGTTTCAGACAGTCAATTTCACACACACACACACACACACACACACACATACACACACACACACACACACATACACACACCTCTCATAGCAAAAATTAATAATTAAGCAAATAATAGTTTACTCTGGTGGTTGGTGGTTCTGGGCTGAGAGTGGTGTAGTACAGTATTTCTCCAGAAAAGACATACACTGGATTTCCACACTGAATATTAAATATTAAACACTGCTGAGTGCTGATCAATTATTAAAGGACAACATGTAAATTAACATCATAAAGTAACGAGCTTGAGTATCACCGTTTTTAGATTTAGGGAGTCAAAAGCAGCTTTTTAATTACAGTCATTATAAATCAACTGGAAAAGACAGATTCTGATCCAATGAAAGCTGCTTTCTGCTGAAGACTGCATGACTGGTTTAACTTCCATCACTGCCAGAGAAAAACCCACACACTGCAGAACAGCACCACTGCAACACCACTGCATCTACAAAACACGATCACAAATGCAATGCATGCTGCTACTCTTCCACAATCTGGCCCACTGTCAAAATATAGCTCTAAAATCAGGTATACCAAACAATGCGATCGAATTGTGAACGCATTAAATGCATGCGCAAAATGCATGATCTAAACCTGGTTTGTCCAATGGCTAATCTGTACGCCCACCCAAACTCAAATACGACTAATATGAAATACATATTACATTCTCTTACATTTGAAAATGTAAATTCACTGTTTCTCTGGGCTACATAACAGTGAAAGAAACTCTAGACTTTCTTCTATGTGATCTTTAATGTCATTTTTGAGAATGATGGGGGTAGGGTGAGCAATACAGATTAACAAGGAAAAGAAAGAGAGTTAGCCAACAAAGCTGGGCTGAAGATTTTGTGTTTGCTAACAATCTGCATTTGCTGCCCAGTCAACAATGTGTTTCTCTGCCACCATCTGAAGGTCTGCTTCAGAGATGAGCGAGCGGTACTGAAGCTCATTAGCCATGCACTCACTGCAAGTTCCTGTCTATCCCTGCGTCTGCCTGCTGGCCAATTTAATAACTAGTGACTCTCACCCCTTCTGATCTCTTCACTCTCTAAATTCCAGACGAGTCTCTGTTTTAGGCCTCCCAATTTACTCTGTTAAGCGCCAAGGTGCTTTTGTCTGTTTCTGCCCATCTGGAGGTACTGATCATGCAGTTCTGTCGGTTCAGAGGAGGTCACAATGAATTTCAGCTCTGCTTAAATGTGTTTCTGAAAATGGATAACTGATCAGCACAAAGAAATGTTGAGTCACTCTATATCTGAGATATCTGGACAAAATATATTAAGAGTCTGTTCTGAAATGTTAGTTTTAAGATCTTTTTAATGGTGATGTGCATAACAATTCTATGTTAAAATACTTCCTTTATTCTAGCAGAATAGGCAGAGTAAATTAAAGCTATTTCTAGGCTGGCTCATTTCAAAATGGTAAATACTGTTTGTTTTAGCACCTGCTATGTCTACTTCTGGCTCCAATGACCAATGGCGTGTGTTTGGGGTGGGGCTATTCATTTGACAAACCATGAAAGAACGGCCTTCTTTTCTATAATTTGATGAGGTAATGCCAGATGTTCCAAAATTACACACTTCCCCCTTAACAACGAAACACTCTCCACAGCCACAGAAGCACTCAGATACAGGACTGCGCTTGATTAAAAACAACAGCACAGTATAATCATAAGCAGCACCACAAGTGGTCAGCATGATCATCATCTCAACGTGTTCCTCAGAGGAGCCTGTCAGCCCTGATCACACCTCCACTGGTCTTCATCTGATGTTCCACCCCAGAGCACGACAGCAACACAGAGAAATGAAGCACTTCAGTGTGTTAATTCAGTAATAAATCACCGGCCAGCACACTCAGGGCTCAGCTTAAGGGAACTCACTGACTGCAGTTTCACAATGAATATTTTACAGTTTGCAAGACGTTCTGGCATCCAAAGCAGCAGAGTTTCAAAGTTACGGTCAGCTGTATATTTTTTACAAGAAAAGTATATGTAAGAAACAATATATTTCAAGTTTCACTTGAGGCAAATTCATTCTGAGAGCCACAAAACTCCACAGAAGTGTGAGACAAAAAACAACTGATGCCTACATGATACGGAGCAAAAGACAGCAGCTTCTAAAAATAGCATCTCTTGAACACACAGATAAGGGCTCTGTTTAAAATACAACTATGACTGAACTTCTTCTGGCCCAAATCTAAAGCAGTATCACACTTATTCTGCCCAAAGAAGCAAATCCCATGATGCATTGCAAACTGCAAACTGAAAAAAAAATCACTCCAGGATGGAGGACAAAGTGAGAGAAATATCTGAGAAAAATATGAAAGTATTAAAAAAGTTCTGTTCTACTCAATATATGCCTGTGCTATATATTATCATTGTAAGTATAGCAACATGCTAATGCCAGACTATCAACTGTATCAACGGAATAGAAACCAACTAATATCAACTGAAAGTCAAGTTTTATTTCAGTTAAAATGCTGTCTTAATAGACAGCATGGCAGAAGCTCACTAGATTTTGGAAGAATACCAAACACACAACTCATTTCATTTTGGATATTTGCTGGTGTATTTTCAGAAGTCATCTACTTTAACGGTGATAATATTTAATAGAGTCGTGAGACTCTTCCTGTGCGCACACAAACTCTTGACAAGATAATAAAGTGAATAAGAGAGCAGAAAAACAAACAGCCGTCTGTATACTTTCACAACATCTTCATTCTGCATTTATTTGTGTTAGTCTTTGCAGAATTTTGGGATGGTATTACACATTCAACAGATTTTACTGCTGGGTATTTACTGAACAGACTCAGGTTAAGTGTCTTGCTCAAGGGCACAACAGCGGTATAATCTGTGCAGTATTACTATCAAAGCTTTAACCAGTTTTTCTCCCAGCAGGACGTCTGCTTTCTCATGCATTTGATCAGATCTCTCAGCCGGCTGCTCTGCATGTTTGCTTTTGGTTGACACGGCAGTTTGAAAGAGAAAATCAACTTGTTTTTTTTTCATTTTCTGACGACAAAGTGAGCTGTGCTCATCCATGCAAAAGTTACCACCATGAAGCTTGTAAGTACTGGGTGTTTGTAGGGCACTAAAGTGTCTTGGAGGATTTACTATGTTACTGTGGTTGTTTACTACCTCTGCCCACTCAAAAAAACTGTTATTCTGCATCTGCCTTCACTGCAACAGTGTGCCACATTATATACAGACTATACAGCAGCCTTCAGCACCACCAAGACTAGGTTTTCTGTACACAGATGCTCCATCCATTAGAAACAGTTGATTTACAACAATACACAAACAGATGTTTTAAGAAATGCGTCACGTTTAAACAGCTGATAAACACACCAGGTATCAGTCAAATCAGATTCTGACTATAGTGTGTCTCTAATACTTGTCTTAAGAAACTCCAGTAATTAAGGGGGGAAAACTCCTGCTGCAAACTGGCACAAATAGATTTTAGGACTAGTCTAATCCCTTAAGCTTTTCTCTGCCATGCTAGAGTTGATTTTAGACTCTCTTATAATGATCTGCTCAAATCCATTTTCCTTGTTAAAATCAAATGTACGGTCAAGTGTTCTGTACCCCTGAGGCACAAAAAGCTGCCCTGTAAATGTTATGGAAAAGGAACGGTCAGGGCTAGCGGCGATATGAAAACAGCACAGGTTTAATTCAGACGGGCTATCGGCTTCTATAACTCATCAAAGACTCAGACATATTGAACTGCACACACAGTATGTAATAACCACAGACCTCTGGCCACACGATGACATAAATGACTATTCATTCAGGCTTTTCTGTGGCCAGTGAGTCTAGCGTAAGTCCTTTAGTTATCCTGGTGAATAATTCATTCCTTTTCGCATTTGATTGATTGCAAACAGTTTGCTTGTCAGTTTAGCTGCCAAAAAACATGATCAACAAACCTGATCTAATGAAAGGCAGAATCTGCTACGCCAGCGTCCCACAGGGATAAACAGACCGTCTGAACTGCTGCACCACTAAAATAAGACCAGGTCTGTTTAACCCTCTGTGAATGCAGGTTAAATCACTTCCATTGTGCTGTAATTACTTAATACTTGTTCGTTATATAATTAGTGCTGATTAGTCAGTAATTACTGATGCTCATCAACAGATCAACAGAACCGAATGTAATCTAAACACATGCACAGATCCGCATCACATTAACACAGAACTGAGTTTATTGACAAAAAAAAACATACTGCAGCAAGTCACAATAAAGCACGCAAGACAAGCAGAGGCAGACATACTGGTGATGAAAAACTGGTTCAGATCTGATCCAGCAGCACACACAGGGGGCACTGCAACCGGCCCCAGACACAAATAATACAGCTGTGCTTATTTGTAAAGTGCTTTTCACCTGCTTGTTTTAAAGCAGACTTAGAAATAAATACATGTGTCTACATTACAATGACATGACTGTGACA
>JAZGTJ010009756.1:7978-18958 GCA_036877575.1 Botia almorhae
AGAGGATTTCAGGGGTAGCTGCAGAGGTAACGGGCATCAGGCTCTTTCATGGCAAGCCGAGTAAAGGCGGAGTGGAAGGTTGTCTAGAAACGTGGTTTGATCAAAGCCGGGGAGAGGTAACCAGCCTCTGGAATGATAAGCAGCTCAGTGCCGAGTTAAAGAAATGCCGCATGCCGCAGAGGAACACAAACACAAGCACTGGAGTGAAAAGTGTGTAAAAATAAGTATGTTTTCAAACTGCATGTAACTCTTTTACTCACTGTGTCATTGAAAATCATTGAAACACATTGTACAAAGTTTTTATATAACACGTTTAACAATTCCAGTCACAAAGTTCATAATATTAATAATAACAATGAATAGTTCAATGTGCATATCTAGCATTGAACTATGCCAACTAATGATACGCTTTGTTTGTATGCTTAGGATTGCAACAGTACATTTTAATACTTATACTTCAAAATGCTTCAAATGTAAAAATGCACGTTGTTTTGGTGACATGACTTGACAGAATGTTTCCAAAACACTTGCTGATTGCACATGTTTTTCTTTTTTGCCTGCTGGTTTGTTCATGAACTATTTACTGCCATTTGTTTGAGTCACAAACGTAAACCTGTTTTAGGCCTTAAATATGATAAAGCAGTTATTTGCTTATGGTATTTTAAGAAAATGCACTAAAACATTACAAACCTGAAGTAGAACGACAATAACAGAAACGAGAAGAGAATTCTGTCCTTTCCACTTGCAGCATCTTTGGTGGCAATCGTGTAGTGAGATTTATTCCCTATTCTGGGAAAAAGAATTAGACAATTTCCACGCATTGGGAGTGCGAGGTATGGCCTTGATTCTAAAACTATCAGAGGCTTGCTGTTAAAACCCTAAGCCACCGGTCTGTGACGCTAAACCTTTCCCTCGTCACGCCAGCGTGCTGGGGAAATGCTAAACCTACTCCTTTATAAACCGTGACTCAAAAACTAGGTCAACGTAATCAATTTATTTTGGAGAAACCTAGCAAACTAATAATAGCGATTAACTTGTTGTTTTGCCATAAAGAGTGGGTGGAGACTGAAGCGTGCTGGTGGATGATTATATCTTCAAAACGAACGCAGCCGTCAGCTGCAGGGCTGTCTCATCCCTAATTCATACTGACACTACATCCTCTGCACTAGATAACAGAGTGATCTGCACAGTAATTACCCGCACAGACATGTATATTCTACAGAAAACAAGGAGGTGATCCTGTAAGAGAGAGGGAGAGATAAACAGAGGGGGAGAGAATGGAGACTGCAGTAAATAATTTTTTATTGCCCAAAGGTTGCTCTTTTATAGGTCAGGAGACATAATAGTTCTCAGTTATGTTTCAGTTAAAGTCTACATGAAGTCCAAATTGACTCTATTTACTTCCTTACGACACATTCCTGGTCTTATTGTGAATGATCAGTAAGTGTTACTTTGCTTTGATACAGCTTTCTTTTTTGAATGATGTCACCTAGACCACGCAAGCTATTATTATGGTTAGCCATGTAGGCTACGTAGACTATATAGACATTGTTTTTACCAGGTCAATACATTTTATTGTAGTATAGAATGCCTAATTTTTACAGTTACATTTTTGTTCTCATTGAATATCCTGCTTCAGTAAAAAATATGGTTTTCAGTAAAAAATATGGTTTTCGACAACTCGATTAGGAGTGGAAGAAAAAAAGGCTATTTCTGACTAGCCAGACTGAGGGATCACAGTCAGCATTGCTTCAGTCTTTAGAATTTTTTCCCTGCAAAGCCTTTTTTCTGCTCCGGCCTGCAAGAGCTGCATCTCTGCACTACAAATAAGTCCAGATATTGGCATTTCCAAGAGCTTTTGGAAACGTGCATGTCACTTCCTGACTCTGTAATTTATGGTAGGCCTTCACACCTCCTTCCCTCGAACATCCCCCCCCCCCCCACTGCTTGAGAGATTTCTGCCCAGTTTTCATTATTGAAGAGACCCAACCTCCTTTTATCCCTTTCCTGCCAACCCTCTCAATCTCTCTGTTTATTAGATCTGCGATTCCGTGAGCGCATTAGTATATTAAATTCAGGATGGGACTAGATGCTGCCCGTCGATTTGGCAAGACTCCCCGTTGCTGCCTCCTCTCCTCGCTCCTCCTCCTCTTCGATCTTGAACCGGTCAGATCCAGAGACACTGAACATTTCCTGCTGAATGGGCTCCGCCAGTCGTGTCCTGCTCCGTCTGTACGGCCCTGTGCCCAGGCTTGATGGAGGCACAAAGCAGCCACTTGTAAGCGGAAAGAGATGGCGAGGCCGGCACAGTGGCTGCTCTGTCATTGTATGAATCATTCTGACGTGTTTGGGGATAAAGACAGGCATGCGCCCACACGGCATGTCATCCCCCCTCCTCACGCCGCCTTCGGAGCATTCCTCATGACATGTGAGGTTCCATTATGGCGGACCCTTCACTATTGTTATTCCAAAAACAAGGAAGCATTTTTCCAGGATGGTTGCCGGGAAAAGCTTGTGAAGCTACAGAATAAATGGGATACCTGATCCTATTAAACATCAAGTAAAATGAACAAGATTTCTGAAGGAAATGCGAGTGGTGCTTGCCTGGGCAAAACTGTCTGCTGTGATGCTATACAATGTTGTGTGGTTCTCAGGGCATTTTGAGTGGTTGCTTACTGCTCAATGTCAGCAAGCAAACAAATCTCTATATATTCTGGTCCCTGGATCAGGTCACTTCTTAAACGCAAGTTGATGAGATTTTTCACCAGTTTTATCATCCCCAAGGTCAAACTCAAAAGACTGATAGTTTAGAAAAGCAACAGCATACCTCCCCACCAAACTGTATGATTTGAGATATATTCCTTGTCTATAGCACAAATGGTGCCAGACAAGAGCAGAATTTTAATATTTAGGTATGAGCAACAGTACAATGTTATATTAATGTTGAAATGGTCATGATATTACCAGGATTTTTGAAAATAGTGTAACTGCAATGCAATTTGCGATAAAACTGCAGTTTGCTTTGAAATACTTTGGAGTACCATGTAAATTAATACTATGATATATGTTATGGTAATCATTGAGTACAGTATGTATCAGATTTTGATATTTTGGAAAACACTGCATGCTGTTCCTCGTTTACAGATAATGCAGTCACTTCATTGGATATTCCACCAACCTCCAACGTAACTAGAAACCAATCAATGTTTAGCTCCTCCCCCTTCCAATGTTTGCCATACCAGCTCGTCCTCATTTACGACAATGCCCACCAGCCCTGCTCATGGGGCAAATACCTGACGCTTGCTGATGTCATCATGTTCCCTGATTAGTACATGACATAATTGACACAAGATTGGTTGCATCCATACATCTAGAGCCATTGTGTGCTTTCCAGAAGACTGGTGGTGGTCTTCCCTTTGGATCTCATGAACAAACCCACATCATCTAAGCTTATCTAAGCTCAGGAGAAACAGCTCTAGTCTGGGCCACTGAGCATATGATGTCTGTTAAATAATAAACCACTGTAGTGCTTCTGCTATCTTCTGTGACTGAACCATTCAGCCACTTGTTTAAGCCAAAGCATTGCTTGACATAATTGTGCAGTCATGCTTGAGGGCGGGGATACACAATAAATGAGGACGTGGCTTACTGCATATGAGACATACAATTTGACTTAGATCTTTATATTTACTCTACCATTTATGCATTTGTCAGGCGCTTTTATCTTCAGCGTCTTACAGGGCATTCCGTGGCAATCGAACCCGTGACCCTGGCATTGTTAGTAACCGGTTTTCTACCTACAATTTAATTTACAAGTTGAGCTATGTAAAGTTGAGCTATTTGCAAAGCAAGCACTTGTACAACTCGTTTATTCTCAGCCACGGCTGTTGAATTGCGTCATGTTCACTCTGTGTAACTCAACGTGGCATTCGCTGTCTGTATCTTTAGTACCAATAAATGGAGTATATGAATGATGACATCAATTTTTGTATATAGCTACTGAAAGCGATATATGTAATTTTTGTAGAATATCACAAATAATATGCTACTAGAGATCACTGATCTACTGTATGTGTCCTGAGAAATCACTCCTGACTGTGTGACATCACTAGAATCTAAAAAAGTGTGCCCCGCCCTATTTTTAGCCAATGAGAACTTAACCAGTCAAAAATGTTCTGTTTGCACTGGGTTTGCTGATCTATCTCTGGAAGGCGGAATTTTGGAGAAAGGGAGTGTCAGTCAAACTAGCAACATGGCGACAGTTAACATAATAATGTTCAGCACCTTACAATCAGTCTAACAAACAGTCTTACATATAGACTATACGTGACATATTTACCTTGTTGGTGTATAATTGTGGTTTATACAGTCACTCTGATATATGCATACAGTATATGTGCAGAGTAACGAGACATATTTACATTGTTTGATTACTAGTAATTGAAGCAATATTATGTTTAAACTGCTGTTGGGTAACAGAATATTTTCTCAACAAAAGAAAAATAATTGCTGTGCAGTTGGATGGATAAATCATAGCTGTGAAGACATTTATAGACTATTTATATCCAGTTTTCTGTGTTAGTCACCAAACAGCTGCAAGGTTCATATAAAACTGTAATGCTACAGCCATGCTTCATCATTCAGTGATGGATTGTAAAGACCTCGGTCTGATAACATTTATAAAACTACAGATACTGTAGTAACTGTACGGTACTGTAAGCAGTAAACATACTATCAGCCTTTCAGGATCATTTTATCAGCTGTAGGACAATGTTAAAGTTAACGTATAACAAGATCATTGGCTTTTAACATTATATAAACATACATATTCAAAATTAGAAGGTATATATTTCAAATGATATAAGATCAATGTAGTTATCAACTTCTTTTTTCCAAAAAAGAAGTTTTATATTAGTGTTACTACTTTACAATATAAGTAGTATGAAGTTTTTGGCTATTGTTTCAAAGTAGCTTAAACAAACAATCAGGTAAGTATTGATTTCATGTCCCTGTAGCTTAGTTGGTAGAGCATTGCGTCAGCAACACCAAAGTCATGGGTTTGAGTCCCAGGAACACACACTGATAAAGTGTATACTTTGAATAAACTGAAAGTCACTTTGGATAAAAGCATCTGACAAATGTGATGTTGACTTTAACATCCTGGTACCATTCTGGCTTCTTTCTGCTATATACTCATGCTTGTAAAACCCAAGTTTCACTTAGCTGGGTTGCCAAAAAGCATTTATACTCCTATCCTATTCCAGAGTCAGTCATTAACCTGTAACCTTCCAGCCTGATGGAGAATTTCAACCGTTCCCCTACGCTCTCAGCCGTCCCTCCGAGAATACAAAGTGCTTTTAAATGAGCACTCCCATTTCCCCTGTCTTCAGTTTCCCTTTATCAACGCTCTTAACCAATGGCTGAAAGTCCAGAGGTCCGGCCCCCCCTTCTTTTAAGTACTACTTTGGAAAATGGAACTTAAAGGCAGCATGCCACGGCAATGCGCCAATGACGCTCAGGTACGCGCGCGCCTTTCCGGAAAGGACATCATCTGAGGTTGTGGGAGGTGGATATTGCGTCTCATAAATATTGCTTCGGGGGGATCTCTCAACAGAGCTGAGCTAGATCTGCTCTCCTGTGTTCTGTGTTTATAAGAGGTGGTGAACGTCAGGAGTCCGTGGCGGTTTTTCTGTAGCTGATTAAAATGGAAGGTGGCAGCCATTCTGTTTGGGGAAAACAGGTGTTTGATACACATGTCAGATTGATTACGTCCCAAAAATCACCATGAAAGACATTTTTGGTTGTTGTCAGGAAACTGTCTCCATCTGAAATTAGTTAATTACTTCAAGCTTTATTAGAGTAGCCCGGCGAGCTTTTTTTATGCCGTGTACAATTTTATTTCTCCTCAGCTAATTCAAACGGATGGTAGTTTCACACCAATTCAACCAAACAATTTACTTCACACTTCTTTATTAAGCCGTCTGCAAGTTGTTAATGATGACAAAGCTGCTGTTTTAATCACAATCTTTCAAAAAACTGCCATTCATTTTGTTTTATACTTATATGCAGTGGTAAGTCTGTAAACATATAATTGCCTCATTCAAGCCCTGTTGGGTGTTTCATAAAACATAAACTGTACAGCGGCCTGAATATTCTTCAAAACATCTCCTGGTATGTTCCACATATGGAAGAAAGTCGTGTTTGGAATGACATGAAGGTAAGTAAACGATAACAGACTTTGTGGGCCAACTTTCATTTATTTTTTCCTGATTAGCACTAGCTTGCAGCAGTGAGAAAAACCTAATAATTAATTGAAGGACATCGTTAGTTGGAGGGATTCAGGGGAAAATATTTCACACTAATTAACATGTGTCTGTGTTTCAATTAACAATGACCTCAATCTCTCAGAAAGCAGAAAAATAAGGGGCTGCTTGTTCGAAACAGTGGGCTGCGTTTCACTCATTCCCCCTGACTAGAATGCACGAAACAATATCTGTATTCTCTCTCTTTATGAAAGAACTGTTTTGTTGGAAATTATACAGAGCAAGCCTGTAAAGATTGACAATACAATTATACAATCCTCATTAACTCATAGTCGATATCAAGTAATTCTGCAAACATCTCCTTTCATCAAAACAACAACGCGTTCCGTACCCACACTTTTCACAAACAGGTCAAACGCATCACTTGCACGTTCAAAATCATTTTCAGCTTTTTGATTGCAATCTTGCCAGCTGGCTTTGAAACCAACGAGAATTGGAGGGATAGAGAAACGTACATCTCGAACTGAAAATTCTCAGGGCTCTAAATTGCAACACGTCTCTTCCAAAGAACATATAAAAAAATGCTGAGAAAAAGTCGGAGGCAAAAGCACAACATTGACAGTGGGCGAGAAGGGAGGGTGTCGTGACATTGATGGGAGCAGAAATTCGACTGAAGCAGAGATGAGCGTCAAACAACACGCGCAACGGAGAATCGCTTCTAAGTTTAGATACAGTCTCTAGACAAAAGCAACAACCTTGACGTTTCGTTTGAAGCTGCCTGATATTAGAAGATGGCAAAAGTGAAACACGATGTGCTCAGAGATTGCTTTCAAAATTAACATTCATTATTTTCTTGTGTCTTTTCTAAAACTTATGTTTTGTTTTCTGGGTAGAAGAATTGTCAGTTTAAACTAACATTTGCTGTTTTTACATTATACAGTAAGCAACTGTTTAAAGTATTTATATATGTATATATTGTAGTTGTTTACCTTTTCTTTTGGCCATTTTTTACATTTATTTAAAATATATAAACATTGCCCAAAATATATGGTAGATGCTAAAGCAACAAGCAACCATCATTACAAGGTATCAGCCAATCAGTATGTGTGTTGCATTTTTGTATTGTTGAATATTCAAATAATTTGATATAAGACGATATATGTTCATCAACAAAATATGTTTATGATATGTTTTAAATACATTTTGGCCAGATGGGTAAAACCCAAAGCTTAGCTGTTTGCTATTATAAAAAATTCATTCTTTGCAGTGACAAAGACTTCCCTGTGGCCAACAAGACAAAAAAAACTGTAAATCCGGGAAGTGTCATCTGTCAAAAATAAAATACAGTGCAGCACCCATAAATGCAGCAGACAGGAAAAACACACTGATGTAAGGTGACAGATTTAGCTTGAGGAAGAACTATAGGAGAATAGATTTGTGGAATATTTGTCTCAGCACCCAATACGTTCTAAAGCGACAGCACGTTTTCTCTCTTTCTGTAAAAAGTCAGTGGATCCAATTTGTTTACCTCACACGACAGACATTAAGCCATCATGATACTATCAATCGGCCAATAAGCTCCTTTCTCCTTACTTAAAGGAACAGTTCACCTTAAAAAAAATCTCACCCTCATCTCGTTCAAAACTCAGGCTATTGTTGTTTTAGTAGAAAACAAAAGAAGTTTTAAAGAGTTTTCAGAAGTATAGTAACCTTGTCCGTCCAAAATCATCAAAAGAACACTACAAAGGTATGGTATGTTTATTGCATTTTGACAGATGTGGCTACTGTAAACGGACTGCTGACATAATAAAAATTATCAAAAAATTCTTTTAAAGAATAACAAGTAATTGATACCATCATTCCTTCAAGTCAGAAAAATAAAAGGTCTAAACCCTCACAGTCCTAACAGTTTTGATAGCTATAAGTCAACACTGCAGGCCAGAAGCTACGTTTACTGATGCGACTGTATATGCAAACGGTCGATAGCGCCTCCGATCTTTTTTAACACAGAATCCATGTACGATCAGCCCTGTGCCGCATGCTGTGGCACCCTGTGCGGCAAACTCGGTCAGAAGCAATAAACAGCAGAAACAAGGGAAAAATTAGCATGAATCACATGCGTGTCACGCAGATAAACTTAGCATCCTCGTGCACTGCCAAGCAGACTCGCGCTCTTATCTTAAACGCTGGATTCCTCACAGATGCCTGCAGCGAGTTAGTGTTTTTTGGGGGGAAGCGGGGTTGTTTTTTGGGGCTATAAATAGTGGCGCAGATCATAACGTTGAGTAGAATATGGCCTCACGCGGATTAAACTGCTGTTAATCGTCTGTCTGTGATGAAGCGGGGGGGCCATAATGGCATTGTGGGGTCGCTAAAACGCATGATATTTGGAAGATCTGCCCAGTAAATCTTTAGTTTTATATAAATATTTACACATCATTTTTCTTTCTCATGTCATTCATCACTGTTTTCTATCTCCTCTCATTTCCTCAAGCAGAGAGGCAATTTGTTTCTCTATAAACATGTTTTGAGGGAATATTAGTTTGAGGGGTTTTGAGTTGACAAGGGACTTAATCACAGAACCAAAACTAATGTGCTTTGCTCCAGATTTGTCAAAAATCTTAATGGCAACAATTACAAAGCCACCTATATCTCAAGTTCCCGGAAACTGAATTAATGCAAAACGTCAAAGAGTCATTAAGAGGAAAACACGATGCCGTTTTGAAGTCAGTATCAAATGGGCTCATTTTGAAGGGGCATGTCAGGGTAATGTTCTTAAACAGGCAATAGCTAACATCATGTCCCTGTACATACTATTAATATCCAAAGTTATCTTCAAAGGTGGTTTGCACAGAGTCAAAACAGCGGCAACAAAGATCTCCATTCAGTGACTCAGGGAACAAGAATTAGCTGCTTACATGCCAAACAGTTTAGCAGAGAAAATGTCATGAACACAATGAGGGGGTTTTATTCTACATAAACTATGCTGGTGCACTCAAGCTTTGACTTTATTTTTTGGCATATAACAGCAAATTACTTGAATAACGAATCAGATGTATTAGTTGAATGGATGGATGAGTGGGATTATTTTAAACATTATATATTGCTTGACAGATCTATCTATATACAAATGATATAAATGATAATGATAATGGTTATAGTAAAATGTTTAGATAGATAGATAGATAGATAGATAGATAGATAGATATCGCTCATATAATTACAAAGATACTCAGTCATTCAGTCACTGACCCACGCAAAAGACTATTTGCTCTAATGTGGGGGTTCATGTCTTGGTCGACCTAATCAATTACAGTATCAGGAGGAATAATCACCCAGACCTCCAGCTGCCTGCAGGCTGTGAGCTTCTGTCCAGACCACAGTCACATGTCATCCAGACTGCTACACTTTAAAAAATAAAGGTTCCAGTATAAAGGGTTTTACTATTTACTGTTTTTAACTTCCACAAAGAACTTATTATGTAGTTGTATCTAATCTATCTTATTATCTTAAGAACGCAATTAATGTGACGGTGCTTTAAAAACCCAGAAACCAATACACCAAAAATACACCATAATGAAACATTAATAACTTTATTGTTAATCACCAAAAAAAAACATATAACAAAGACCATACAGCCAGAAAAAGAAAAGTTCTAACCTTTATATTGAATGTAAAGAAGATCTGAAACCCTAAATCACTGCTCAGGCTTGGTTTAGCTCTTACTTTGCATTGGCTTAACCAGAGATGCACAAGGAACAACTCTAATCTTCTACATAACATGCGCACCACGAAAAGGGCACGATATGTTTTCGGTTATGTTAAATGTGAATTGAACGGCATGCTCGGTAATGTAAACGTAAATTAAGCGTCCATTAAATGTAAACTTGTCCGTTTAGCTTTAGATCAGTTGTTTAACTTGAGTTAGTAGTGCTGAAACAGACCAGTGCGCAACGCGTAACGCTGTTATTGCCATAACATCAACAGCGGTTTCCTGCGGGATATCAGCGCGAGTCTCTTGTCATCTCTCACTTCTGTCCCGATCATTTTAATATCTGATGCATTTGCCGAAAGCTACACATACGATTTGCGGGCAGATAAAGATGTATGTTATAAAAGAATGGTCTCTTACCTGTTAATAATGAAGTTGAATGCGCTGATAAAACGAGGCGAACGGAGATGATACACTATATATTCCCTGCTGATGTCCACATTGTCAGTGCCAGGCGCTTACTGTAGGAGAGAAAATCCCGATGACAGAGAGAGAGAGAGAGAGAGAGAGAGAAGGGGAGGGGTGCTAAAGGAGATAGGAACATCCTATCAAATTACAGCAGACAAATGAGGGTTAAACAAACAACAATGCACAACCATATACAGAGGACCAAAATCTAGCGTATTTGTTTCTTTCGGACGTTTGTTAAACGATTCTTTCATAAGAATCTTCGACTCGTCCAACATGATCTCGGCACATTATCTGACGCGAGTGGTCCAGTTATGATGGACTGAGTTACTGAGAATCGATAGAGAAAAGAATAGATGGAGTACGAAGATTCGGTTCGATTAGACAGTGACGATTAGACGGAAAACTATTTGATTGAGTGCAAATTTTCGACTCGAGCAATAATAATAATAATACATTCGTCCAGAAAATGATTAACAGAAGAAAAATATGAAAGTGTCATTTTTAACATTTTGATGGTTCTGTATCAAAACGTAA
>JAZGTJ010009757.1:6052-18958 GCA_036877575.1 Botia almorhae
GGCGGTTGTTGCTGGATAGCTGTCATTGTGATGTCTCTCTCTCTACAGTACCAAAACATACATGTACAATATATCTAACACTTTCTTACTAAAGGTAAATAAAATTAAACTGTTCTACGTGCAGTTACCAAGACATATCCTTACAGAGACATTTTTAAATACATTTTAAATAAAACATTTTCACCCCTTCCTAGCTACTTTTATACAACTTTTATTTTTTTTATTTTAGATATGACTTAAGATCTTTTGCACTTACAAGTATTACGAAGCAAGTACACACACACACCCATTAGTCATGCTCAGTGGGGAGGAAAGACTCACAGAGATGTCATTTTAGCTGCAGTGCACTACAGCACTTTTTTGATTGGGACTGGGTGTGCACACATTCAAACGCATATACAGAATACCAACTTGATATACACTTTAAGTGCTAAAAAGTGTCAACGCATTAATATGCACATTGCGATCTTAAATAAAATTGACATAAGTACACATTGTGTAAGGCCAATCACTGGCAAATCCCCAGCCAATTTAATACAGCAGAGGACACAGGGCCTTAACTAATAAAAAAAATTAGCTCATAGTTGCTTAAATCTGATACTACAGGGTTACTGGTGGTTGTGAATCCCTGATGTACTGAGGGGGAAAAATGTTTGTAATTTTATTGGCTGATGCAACAGCATTTAAAATTCATCATGATATGTCTGTTGTCGACCACGCAACAGAACATACAAAGAATTGGAGTCTTTAGGCTTGACTTATTCCTTTTTAATACTTATGAATATTATGAATAAAAATGTATGAATGTCCCACCTTTTAATAGATCTTTAAATATTTTTTACATTTTCTTTATGATATTTACATTTGTTAAATATAACTGCAACTTAGGCACTAGTTAAAGACAAAGATTGTTTGTATGATACTCTTTAAAAGATATTTTTTTTCATTTCCTTTAGTATGTCAGTAGGAAATATCAGTACAGATTTTAAAACATTATTTGCCATATACTGCACTCATCAGGATTTTTGCAATAATGAGGCATTCAAAGCATATCTACAATATGATGCTTTAAAAAAATGCTGTAAAGTGAGGATGTATTCAAAATTAAATAGACAAAAAATGACAGTTAATTTTTAACTGCATCAAATCAATATTTGGTGTGACCACCCTTATGAGCATAGAATGAATATTAGGACAAATTTTAATAACACACTTTTGATTATAGATAAATAACTTAATGTATGTAATTAATTTTGTGTAATGATCTGTTCTGTATGTCAAACCTCGGTGGCATATATTTAAAAAACCAAATAATATTAAGTAGAAAAACAAACCAGATAATGACCCAGATAATTAATAATAATTTCACCAATTCTCACCATAGTCCTCCAAACCAATTAAAACACAACAGTTATAAACAAATGGTCAACTGATCAGTATCCCATGTATTTGTAAAACAACATGACACAAACACACATGGTACTTACACTAAACACGTCAGTAAACAAAAATAAAAAATAAACAATGATGTCATTGAGGTGACAGGATCAACAAACACAAGCTGACACAAACAGACCAAAAATATATCAGGGCGAGGTACCATGCACCAGGGTGGAACAGTCACTACTGACCAAGGTACCAGAACAATGCAGGGAAAATGCCTTGAACCAGGATGGACCAAGCAGGACAGACTATGGAGACTAACGGGTCTAGACCAGGCATGTGCTATGGATCAGAGGGGCTCCTGGCATGGAACGAACTCTGGACTAGATGGACTATTTGGAATAGATGTGAGGGTAGAATTAAGGGAGATTTGGAGAATGTCATGCGCAACAGGTGCCTGAGGGACCCTGAGCCAAAACCAAAACCTTGATCAACTAACATATCTGGTCCTCACAGAAGTTAAGTTAATATTTTGTACTGCTCTCAGTGTGGAAGTTGTGTAGAAACCTAATTAAAGCAATAAAACTAGTGATGCTTGCAGATCCAAAACTCGGGACAGAATATTTCAACAATGTTATTGTCTTAACATGCTGCTAACATGGTTTAAATGATTCTAAAATGTTTTAGCATGATGGTAATACAATTTATCATGATGCTAACATGTTTTAGCATGATGCTAGTATAATTTAGCATGATGTTAGCATGTTTTAGCATGACTATCATGATTTCTCTGCATTATGGTTTATTCATGTTGGCTGTTAGGGTGCTTTAAATGATTGCCAGGGCATGGTTGGGCAGTTTCCATGGTGATAATTAAAGACTAGTTGCAAGTCTGAGTCAAAAGAGACCAGTTTTCTTGTTGTTCTGTTCTCTATGATGCCTCTTACCTTGTTCAATGGAAGTCAAAGGGGTGGTTGCTAGGGTACTGTAACTGGTTGCTAGGGCATGGTTATGAAGTTGAAATCTCACCAGTTGTTGTTGCTGCTTGTTAGCTGAGCGATATAAGCCCACCCACAAGTCTCTATGAAATTCTGATGCAGAGCTACGACATCACAACATCAGCTTAATAGGATTTTTTCAAAGGAAGTCTATGGGCAGTTGCTAGGGTACTGTGACTGGTTGCTGGGGCCTGGTAATGAACTTGTAATGTCACTATTTGTTGCTGCATGCAAAGCCGAGCAATATGAGCCCAGCCCCAAGTCTATATGACATTCAGATGCGGAGCTATCTCAGCCTAATGTGAAGTCTATGGAATTTTTCACACACTTTTTTGTACACAGACGATTTGACCCCTCATTAATGGGTCTACAACAAACGGTTTGAGACAAGTTTTGTCTAGAAAAAGAAGACAAAGAAGAAGTATGCAGGGGAGTAGAAATCTTTCAATTTGTTAGTTTTGTTTCCAATGTGAGTTTTGTGAGATGACACTGCACACACAGAAAGAGAAAGTGAGAAATCCCCTTATGAGCGAGGTCTTTATCTGTGTGGTCCAGCTTACCTTTCCACATGCCTTCTGGTGCTCAATACCAGGTCTTGTTCACTCTCTGGCAGATAAAGTATGCATGAACTCCGATATGCTCCCGTGAGATGTCATTTAAATCCACTGTCGATCTTACAGTGTAATTTCAGCATGTAAAGCATCTTTCTATACTTCCCTATAAGTCATGCCCTTTTTTCAGTTGCATCGTATTGTGTCTTCACACAACAATGTCACAAGCATGCAAATCCATACCACAAGCATTAAATGTACACAGCATATATGATATTAGAAACAATTTATTTGTGGTACTTCATTAGAATTTTGTCATAGACGCAGTTTGCTAACTTTGAATTTTCAGACAGCTTAAATTATTTTATAGGGAACAATATAGATTTTTCTTGTTATATTATTGCATAATAGCGGTATTGTTGCATTGCCCCAAAAAATACAGAATGATACTTTGTTTTAAGAAGAAATTTTAAAACTGGAGCTGAAATAACTGCAGCGGTGTGCTTTAATAACATCATTATATACTTGACTCTGCACTGGTTCTAGAATTGGAAGTTCTAGGGCAAGTTCTACCAGGAAGACTTTAATCCCATGCCATCCATTACCCATAGATCTAGCCAATCACCACTACACACTTCAAGTGTATATGTTCTATGCTGACTCACTTTTGTGTTTGCAGGTTTTGATGCCGGCATTCACCCCCATCCTCCCCACCATTACCAGGTCCTTCCTGTCCACATCTCTTTCCTGTAGCTCAGTGGTTAGAGCATGGCGTTAACAATGCCAAGGTCATGGGTTCGATCCCAGGGATTGCACATGTATAGTGATCAATGTGTAGTATAATGCAATGTAAGTCGCTTTGGATAAAAGCATCTGCCAAATGCCTAAATGTAAATCTCTGGGGGTAGGCTCCACCCCAGCCTTCATCTTTAGCCAGGAACAGCTAGAATCTGAAATCCACTGGATTCGTAATTGATGGTGCCTACCATATGCTGATTGCTGTTAAAATATTTTTCAACTGTACTCTTGCCTCCTGAGTCCTTCTGGTAGAACTGATCTAGGATCAGGCTGATCTAGGTTTCCCTCTGTCTATACTGCTCATAGTCAAAATAAACTAAAGGCACCAAACTGACCTACAAACACTGTTAGTATTCTCCAGTACATCCTCAGTAGAAGTTGTTAACCTTTGACACAGTATTATTACTGGAGAGATAAAACACTGTCTGTAAATACAGGATATGTCCAGACCACTATTAGTTTTCATCATGTCTGTAATAATTATGTCAAGACTGCATTTCCATTAAAAAATATACTGTGAATATACTAAATAGTGTGGAGTTTGAAACATGAAAACAAAGGAAATTTGTTTATTTTTATGTGGAGGTCCTCTACCTTCACAAGTGTGCATGTGTATGAGATTCTCATCATGTCCATTTCAGGTTATCTTTTAGGATTTGTGAGGGCTTGACAACACAAGACTCTGGACTCAAAGAATGTGTCTTGGGCCAGCTGAAAACAAATATTGCAGTAAATCTGGAAAAGTGCTGGCCTTGTGGTAGGGAAAGACAGCAGGTGTTTTCAAAGATTTGAAACATGCTGAGTGAACAGAAAGAAAGGAATTTAAAAATTTTTTACTCTGCCACATAATTTTGAGGTGGAAAATTACATACAACGATAACCTTGGCTACTTTACACTGTTCACAACCACACTACTAATAGCCTCACTATGTTTCTGTCTGTCTTTACAAAATAACCTGTATTGGTGAGGGTTATAAATGACACACATTAGTACACAAATTATTTACGTACAAATTATTAAGTACAAACTGAGAATAAATATCACACATTAAATGTAAAATATATAATATCCTGCAAAAAATGCAGTTTTAAAACAGTGGTAGAATTTATGGGTCAGCAGGATTTGAATATACAATCTCAGACCATCGCTTCAACTACATTACTGCACAACCACTATACAACAACAAGTTTTTGTAAATAAATAATAAACTGAAATAAAGTTTATCAAGGTAACATCATGTAAAAACAGAATATCATAATATCAAAAATTAGCTTAACATTATGTTGTTTTTCAGATCTAGCACTATAACCCTACTGTAATAGAACTACCTCAGCCCTCACACACATCACTACCTGTTTTAGAAAGTAAATTTAAGACCACCAATAATACATTTTAGAATGTTTCAAACATTTGAATGATTAAAAAATTTCATATTTTTCTAACGAAATACTGTTTTACTATACTTACTATTTACAAATAGTTTCTAGACAACATCCTCAGCATCTCTGTGTTAGAAAACACTACCAGGAAATGGTAAACACGCCAAAAAAATAGAGAAACTGTTTTCTTTGGCTGCCTAGTCAGGACAACACAGCAGTTTTTTGATGACACAGACACATTTCTACCATCTCTTTTAAAGAAAAATGTAGGAGTGAACATAAGTGAGAGACTGATAGAGTTGGGGGAAATGGGCCCCGCTGGAGCTGTGGTGGCCCCTGTCAGCACCCGGGGCTGCATCCAGACTGAACAGAGTGTTCCTGCTATAAAATTATATTTGAATTTTCTTCCAATTATTACTGGCATTTAATATTTTCACACCACAGATCCACAGATACTTATATTCTACCTCTCTCCAGTCTGTACTTTTCAGCAGGAAAATGGAGCTAGTATTCATTTTGATAATTCTGTTAATTAATTATCATTTTGATTCATAAGTCATTATGATGAAACACAGACTAAACATTTAAAAAAACAGCAAACACGCACAATGTATAACTGTCTCTGCTTTAGACAGAACAAAGAATAGGAAAAAGTATTTTAATATAAAAAAATCAAAATATTTGATAAATATAATAAAATCAAAATATATAAGATCATATTGACTTAACATAAGGCTTAAAATTTTAAATAATGTTAAATAATGTGTAATAATAAAAAGAAACAGTCAAGTTGTATTGTTTCACACTTTCTGGTCTTTCAGTCCCATCACATTCACATTTCTGACTGCAAACTCCCTATTCACAAGATAATTTCTTTGGCCTGGCTCTGTAGGTTCAGTAGTAGCAGAGAAACACTGTCTGGATTAAGTGATATATCAGACAACTGGCTCTTAAAGACAAAAATTTCCTCAAAACCCAGTCACACCTGCCTGAAAACCATTTGGAAAGAACAACATAATTTTTCCTCTGCTCCAGGGCGCAGTCCCTTGTGACCGCTGGTTCACGCCCTTGTGTACCTTGCAGCTTCCTCAGCTGTGAGAAAATAATGGAATTATATTTACTAGCAACGCATCAAAGTTCACTGAGCTGATGAGCTAGCTCACAGCCTACGGCAATACAATCTTTCCTATTACACCCATGTCCTGTTTCTGAGATGGATGGATCTCGACAGAGGCATCCATGTGACATTCAACAACACATTACTATTGGAATCAATGTCCATGTCTGCAAAGATTTATGATTGCAAAATGCACTGCTTTTTAATGTTAATTGTTACGGAACGGTTGTGTTAGTGGTGGCAAAAACGAGGAGCAAGACGCTGAAACAAGAGACAAACAAACACTAACCGTAGAAGATGTGGGCAACAACAAATGTTGCAGCAGCGTGACACAAAGACAATCCAAAATACAAACAACAAGAGCAATCCAACGATAATCCGAGAGCAGGAGAACATGCAACAATAACCGACAAACTGAACACAAAAACAGGGAACTTAAATAGCATGGCTAATCAATGGTGAACCGGTGATGGAGATTACAAACAGGAAGTGAAGACAGTGAAAACCAGAGACAAACAGAAACTTTAAAATAAGAGTCCTCACGCCATATAAGCACCATAAGCGAAGACTTGAGGATCCAGGGCGGAGACTTGAGGAGCCAGGGCGGAGACTTGAGGACATTCAAGGCGGAGACTTGAAGACAGCCAGGAAGGTATCCCACGGTGGAGACGACAGAGGGAGGAGCCATGGTGGAGGAGAGGCGGCGACTGATGGCGGTGGAGACGGGGGCAGCAGGGCGTTGGAGGCAGCAAGTGGAGCCAAGTGATCCTCTGTCCTAAGCGAGGATATAGCTGGTGGTTGACATGAGAGGAGGTAGGAGAGGGAGGTTGGGTGGGATTACTATATCATCTGAACAAATAGGCATGACAGTCTCTATACTCTGAACCAGTCCGTACCCATCCCCAGCAGGGGGTGTCGTGGGCAGGGTCCTCCAGGCTACCCTCATGCTCCACTGGCAAGTCCACCGTCATTTCAGCTGCCACCGGCTTGTGCACCTGGTCGGACATCTCCAGCTCTGGTTCCGGGGCGATCCCTCCCTCGGTCGCATCGAGCTCTGGCTTAAAGTCCGCAGTCGGCCCAGGCGGCTGCTGCGTCTCGCGGGGTGATGGCTGGTTGGGTTCCAGGCTAGTAATCTCCACCACTGGGGCCCTGGGATCGAGATCCGCTTCTTCTAACCTGAGGTCTGAAGTGGCCATTCTTAGGGCGAAGTTTATGTACTACTCAATAGTCCACGTGTAGTTAGGCTGGGGAACAATGACCCAAACCACAGGATCCAGCCCTAACCTAAAAATGGTCATTATCGCCTGGTCCTCAATTGGTAGGTCATAAACCTCATCCAAAAAATCCTGGACGTCAATGTCCATTGGTCTCCCATTCTGGTATGGCCACGAGGACATGTTAGTTGAGAGACAAGGGAAAAAACAAAACAAAAAGGTGCACAAGAAAACAACTTGGGAGGGAAAAGGAATGAAAACAAAAAAACGCTGCTGCGCTGTTGTTAAATGCGGTTGGTTATTCTGTTATGGAACGGTAGTGTTACTGGTGAAAAAAAATGAGGAGCAGGATGCGGAAACTAGATAACAAAAAGGGTTTTAATAAACAAAGACAAACAAACACTAACCGTAAATGATGTGGGCAACAACAAATGTTGCAGCAGCGTGACACAAAGACAATCCAAAATACAAACAACAAGAGCAATCCAACGATAAATCCGAGTGGAGGAGAACATGCAACAATAACCGACAAATTGAACACAGAAACAGGGAACTTAAATAGCATGGCTAATCAATGGTGAACAGGTGATGGCGATTACAAACAGGAAGTGAAGACAGTGAAAACCAGAGACAAACAGAAACTTCAAAATAAGAGTCCTGACACGTAACATTAAGAGAATGAGCTTTGATCTTGTATGAAAGAAAGTATTTGCATTTTAACATCTTCTAAAAAAGCAAACTTGTAAAAATAATTTTAAGAAATATTTGCAAACATATGTATAAATTATAAATTTAAATTAAGCAGTGTTTAATGAGATGACAATACCATAGAAAGACCCTGTGAAACTGGAAGATGTGTCTTTGGACAAGACGTTGGAAATTTAATAGTTGAATCCATGTGATGACGTGTCACCTTTGTGGGTGGGGGTGGCATGACAGCCCTTTTCAGCTGACTTAAATTGAAAAAAGTTTAAATGCACGTGTCAAGTTCTGTAAATCATATATTTGTATTCACGTTGCTGTCAGATCTTTTATAATAACCTACATATTTTCCAAAAAAATATGTCTATCTGTCTGATGTCTTTTCTATCTGATGTACAAATCATGTAAAAAGTAAAAACACAACCATTTTTGATAATCACCTTTAGATTGGAAGGGGCAGCTAGTCATACACAATTACCTACTATCAATGGTCATCTCAATTTACTAGTGACTTACAGAACAAAAAATAATACACTGATCTAAGACTGTATAATGTAACAGAACATTTTAAATCTGATATCAACCATACAGTCAACTTGAATCCCCCATGAATCCATAAACAGTTAAAAAAGAGCAGTCTTTGATGAACCATGAAAACCCTTGATGAATCTTATAACCAGAAGTATGCTTCTGGTTGATAGGCTGATATGCTACAGTCGAGCAGAAGTAGGACTGGCGAAACCAGCTTCATAAAGTCACTTCCTGTGTCCTCATAAACCAAACAGCTTATAAACTATACTACATGGTGTTTTATGCCAAGAGTTTTCTGTGAGGATTAGGTTTAGGCGTAAGGGTCAATATAAAAACCATTATGCTTGTGAAGAGTCCCTATAAACCACATGTAAGTATGTGTGTGTGTGTGAGACGGTAACTCGTCACAGCTGGTAAAGCCAGGAAACGCTGGGAGACTTCTGAGCTGGCAGTGTCGGCTACTCCTCATAAACTCAACAAAGACACTTAATAAGACTGTTGATGAGTGATGCTTATGGATTTCTGTGCCACTAATTTCTATAACTATCACTGTTTGAAAGATAGCCCTGAGGATTTGGGGAGCAGAAGGGCCCTTGTCTTAGCCAAACACAAGAGCTGTATTATTCTATATAAAAACGTCTCCTGTATTAGCTCTATATTACCTATCATGCCTTGGTGTGGCAATGTCATTCGATAAAATCATATCAGAAATTTCAGACATCCATAAAATAATGTCTATAACATAAACATATCTTTTGAAACATCTAATTACATACATACTTTATGCATACCATCTAACAGTAAAACAAACTGATGCCAACTTTGGAATTAGAAATAATAAACAAAAAAATATAGCTGCAAGCAACAATGACGCACCCAAGCACTACAGCGCCCACCTGGTGCTTCTCAGAAACCGATGCATAGCTGTCACATGCATTTAATTCTGAAAAAAGTAAGGACTTTTTAAAGGGACTTGGGTAAATTTAAAAGGATTCCCTGACATATTTCCTTCTGCCACTTTCTCCCCTGCCTGCCTGGAGTTTTTGAACATGTTAAGGAACCCAAAGGCCCCAAAAACATTTAAAAGGAATTACAATAATAATTAATAATTCTAAGGAAAACAATACCACCCTTTTCAGTGACTGGGCCATAAGAATCCCTTTCGCACTTTCAGTGCTTAGACCCTAATAATACTAAAACAAACAAGAGGGTCCTTTGCCCTATCAGTGCTTGGGCCCTAATAATAATCCTAAAGAAAACAATAGGGCCCTTCACACTTTCAATGCTTGGGCCTAAGAAACAGGTTAAATTGGGTGTGAATTATGTGATAAAGTTGCTTTGTTACACGATTGACTTCAGGTTACTGTCTAAAAATCATATGCAGGCAACTTGATCTTAAACAGCTGAATAAGGCTCAAGAGACAGAGTATCAAAACGCCATCGCAACACACATGTGAATCTACAAACATTGACCATTTCCCCCAGTTGTCACCTGGAAATGACTCTTTTCTACACTACAGCACATAAATTAAAGTATGGCCTTTTAAATGAGAAACATGTCTTGGCTTAAACTTATTGCCATTGGTCTCTAAGATTGGAATATGTAAGGATTTACATTATGCACATTGTATCTAACACATTTTTACAGATCAACAGCCAGATGCTGATTAATTGAATGTGTCTGAATATTTTTGGGAATGTTCTTTTTCCTCAAAAAATGGTGTATGCATGAAATACTAAGCTTTACTTTGTGTGATTTTGCTGCTTTTTTCTACTCTCTGATCCGTGCTTAAATGGTACCAGGATGTACCAAGATCATGTCTTTATGCTATCCATTGGTTGTATGCTTCTAACATGCTGAAGATGGAAGTCTCATAATGTTCAGTATAACAGCAAAATTGTGGTGTTACTAAGTAGGAATGCTTCTAACTTTGTTATTTTAGTAACCGGAACATAACATGGCAGTTTTTTTAATTGCTTTGTAAGCTTTTCTAATAACTTTTATCGGTGGGCCTCCCTGTTTAGTTAACCATTGACAAATGGTTGGATTAATTGTATTCCCAGAAGTTCCTGCCCAGCGTTTTACAGCATTTAAATCAAGATAAATATTTAGTCTGCTATTTAAATTGCATTTTAATTCATTTATGTAAATCATTTTTTCTTAAGATAATTTAGATCCTCAATGGTTTTGTCACAGATAAATAGTGTGCCTTTTTTACATTAATGGCATCATTATTTAAACTACAAAACAATCACCTCCCCAAATAACTCCAGCAAAGTTGGCTTCTAATTATAACTAGCTAAAACCTTTCTAAGAGCTTCACTAAAGTGTAGCAACTTTACATTGAGAGTACCTGTTTAGCTTTAGTTTACAGTTAGAAGTAACTTCTTTACAGTATTGTACGACAGCTTATATAGAAGATAAAATGCTAATGTATCTTTCATAACAACAATTTATTTTGTCATTGCACACCTCTAGTCCTATGCTTTTTTGATTCATGTGTTTGTCATCTTCTGTCTTATGTGCCTGTCTCTATCTCCAGGGGCGAGTATTCTCTCCCCCAGTGTCAGAGATGCCGGAGTATCTGGGCAAAAGCCGTGGCAGCTGCCAACTTTCTGTCAGTCAGGAATGTAATTAGTAAGAATTAAGCTGCTCCATGCTAAAGAAAAGGGTTAGCCAGCGCTGGGAAGGTTGAGGCAGGTCATTACAGAGCATTTTTTTCTCAGCCAGGGTGGAAAGGTGTCATGTTTACATAGCGCTGAGGTAGGCCCACTCCCTGATTGCCAATTTCTTTTCTTTCCAGTCTTTTGGAGCCTGGCTTTTGGACCT
This sequence comes from Botia almorhae, assembly GCA_036877575.1. Taxonomy (NCBI): domain Eukaryota; kingdom Metazoa; phylum Chordata; class Actinopteri; order Cypriniformes; family Botiidae; genus Botia; species Botia almorhae. The sequence continues at coordinate 17,557 of JAZGTJ010009757.1, forward strand.
TTTTGTCATAGACTATTGTGCTAAATATTTCACAAAACAATGTTTGTAGGTTTGCGTTGGTCATAAATGATTTATTTGTGTCAACATGACATAATAAGTCAAGATGACATTAATAAATGTGTTTGTTGTTATTGTGTACAATTCACATGCATGTTTAAATGTTTTCATAGGCTGTTGTTAAAACGTAATTACTAAAACCATAGTTAAATAAACATGTGGGTGCCTATATGTACATATCAATGTATATTTATTTGGTTATAGAGTTATCACACATCACAGTCTTAAGAAATTTGGTTCATCCTATTGTACAAAAAATCATGAAATGGAATATATAAATTGGTCAATATTTGGACAAATACATTTGTACTGTATAAGGACTTCTAAACTGTATATTTCAGTTCATCATCCATTGTCTAAAGTGGGTGGGCTGCAAATGAGTGAGATGGCCAAAAACTACCAAACTAATTTTTTCAGTTCTATGACAGTGTTCTATTAAAAAAACTGAATAACCAACAAGTGATGGCAAGCACAACCCTCCATGCCCCTTTGCATCACTACTACTTCTTACAGTATGAGATTTTTTAATTAGCCTTTTTCCCTTTTTTCATTTGTACATTTGCATTACACTAACAATAAGGTTTTAAACACAAAACATTTTTGAACGTGTTGTTTCTAAAAGGGGAAGCAGTAATAAAAAAGCAGAAGGGGTAGAAGAGCAAAGGATTGTGGGAGCTGCACACAGCACATGATCAAGTGGTGTTAAGAAAACCATATACATTTATGGTAAAACTCGAGAAGACAACACACAAATGATAGGTTTAGCCAAATTTTTTGCATATGGTGAATTATGTAAACATTTATTTTCCAGACAGCATTCTATTGCTCATTTAGAAATATCATCTTTAATTCAAATGCTGTGCTGACAACACTTTAGTTTTACCACTAGGTTCCTGTAAGATCAACTCAGCTGAACCTCACAAAACCGAAAAATTTCAGTCACCCATCACTAAACGAGTTCAGACTTTTTCAGTTAATTCAGTCAAATCTGACTTGCTCATTGAGTTTTCTTACATTTATAACACATATTTATGCACTTTACTATTTTATATTTATATAATAGTAAAACACTTTTACTATTATACACTTACCTAAAGGATTATTAGGAACACCTGTTCAATTTCTCATTAATGCAATTATCTAATCAACCAATCACATGGCAGTTGCTTCAATGCATTTAGGGGTGTGGTCCTGGTCAAGACAAGCTCCTGAACTCCAAACTGAATGTCAGAATGGGAAAAAAAAGGTGATTTAAGCAATTTTGAGCGTGGCATGGTTGTTGGTGCCAGACGGGCCGGTCTGAGTATTTCACAATCTGCTCAGTTACTGGGATTTTCATGCACAA
>JAZGTJ010009758.1:0-18955 GCA_036877575.1 Botia almorhae
AGCAGCAGAGATTTATAAATGTTTTTGCTCCTGCTGTACCGAAGACTGTGATCTAATACAGTTTGTTCCTGTGCACCCAACAGGCAAACCAACAGGATATGGGCCCAGTTCAAGACGATCACACAATCGCGGCATCGTGGACGAATGCTGCTTTCAGAGCTGTGAGCTGCGTCGGCTCGAGATGTACTGTGCACCTGTGAAGACTCCACGATCTCTACGGGCACAAAGGCACACAGACATCCCGAGAACACCAAAGGTGGGCCCAGGAAATGAACAGATGGTTACCACACTGACTGTCACCACTGACCCAAAACTCCACTTTCTGTGACTTTGGCTATTTTTAAATAAAATTAAATAACATAAAACCGATTTTGGAGCAGATATAGCTGGTGTGGCCCAGCAACAGTATTTCATAGAATTTCCCATAATGTCTTTTAAATGTACAAAGTTTGTAGTTGCTAGTATAGGATTGGTCAGTAATGTTTAAGGTGGAGCTTAGCAAAAGGTCAATACAGTGATTTACTCCAAACATTCCTGTGTAACCCTGGAACATATGCTAAAATAATTTAAGAATTTTCAGGATTCTGATTGCCAAATTAACAGTTTGGTTAATATAGAAAGCAAAACCAGTATCAACTGTACTGATTGTGTTTTTCTACAGAAACATACATCTGGAAATAGCCACTCCTCTTGTAAGGTATGTCTTTCCTTCATCTACTTTAAGAGGAAACCATAACAAACATTTACAAGCATTTACCATTCAAGATCTGTACATTTTTCACCTCTGAGCTTGTATTAAAGGAACAGTTCACCCAAAAATGAAAATTCTGTCATTATTTTCTCATGTTGTTACAAACCTGTAGAACTTTGTTTGGTGAGACTCAAAAGCCTTACAGTACAATAACTTTCGCTTCTAATAATGTAAGTATGAGGAGAACCAACATTTCATTGACGAGAATAAAAAACATACAGGCTTCGAATGCCATGAGTGTGGGTAAATGATGTCAGAATTTTCATTTTTGAGTGCGCTGTCCCTTTAACAAATCTCAGAGACAAAAAAAATGCTGGTACATTGTGCTTTGATACATATATAAGGAAAAAGCAGCCTGTCTCTCACACCAACTGCCCAAATGTGGGCCATCCTTTAAAGTGCTCTCAGAGCTCCTCTCTCAAAAAAGAAAACCATTAGCAAGTGAACTGCCTAAGTGGTTTTTGTGGTAGACCTGCATGAGCTCTCCACAGGCATATTTCTGCACCCATACGTCATGCTTTGGAAGCCGAATTTAAGGTCACCTTAGATGTCTCTACAATGAGTTCAAAACTGGGCTCACATCACCGGCCTTTTTCATCCACTCCCTGTATGCGGTTTCATTCTCAGCTGAGCTTTCGTGAATTGCATGTATTAATCTTGCTGCGGTAGTGCATTTCATGTCATGCAATGACAGCAGATTTCCTCAGCATCATGAAATAACAATTTCTCTACCAAACAGCTGTGTTGTTGTGGGCACAGACTGTTGACTTGTGACCCAAAGCTGTTCTCCTCTCATCTGTCAGCTTTCTGTCTCCTATATATATACAGTATATATATATATATATATATATATATATATATATACACATATATACATATATATATAACCGATATAAGACACAGATATAAGACAAGTATTTTCTCATATTAAGACGCAAGACGACATACGCAAATTGAAACTTCTTTCCATTTTTATTTCATTGCATTGTTCATTTGATTAATAACTCCTTTTGTGTTGCACTGGAGTACAGTGTTTAAAACAATATCATGCTGCTTAAATAGACTTCAAATAGAATTTAAAATTATTGATCTGCAAAAGTGCAACAAATAAATAATTTGCAATTCGAATGAATAAGTTGCACTCAGAATCCACCTGGCTCGAAAACCAAAACACACATGACTGCTTCTGGTCTGAAGCAAAACTTATCAAAAATCTCTATTTTGTTGTCATTTATTTTAGGAGGTCCATCAGAAGAACTCCAGCCGAGGAAACACAGGAGGCCGAAACTATCGCATGTAGGAGACAACAGAAGGAACGAATGGACAGTCAAGTGAAATTGATGGACAGCAGATAAAACAGGGGAAGAAAGAAAGGGTGTGGCCTTACCTGGTCATCCAGGGACATGCTTCACTATATAAACAACATCAACAGGATGATTAAGCCCCATGTTAATACAACCAAACCTGCAACTACAGAGAAAATCTGAAGATTTCGCTGCACAATCCGTAATGAGGGAAAATATCTGTTGGGGAGAAAACTAAATTAGCTGCTATATGAATAAGTCAAATAATAACTGTTCTTTTACCTCTTTGTGTGAACTGTTGCACCAAGTGGATGCTGATTGCTTCTTAAAGTGGCAACAACAGTGCCATTGCCCAAATATTGACCTGTTTTAATGCCAGTTCATCAATGTACTGAGGTCCATATTCCAATGAATTCTCATTGCAGGACAGCCACTGGAATAGAGGTTATAGGTGACTAGTGAATAGGTCATGGCCTTCTCTTAAAGGGCCGAACCAAACAAAACAACAAACACCCCACAAACGCATTTTTTATGCATTATACTAGTTTGATCTTCGGTACAGAAACATGCATCATTTTATCTATGTGCTGCCTTTATACAAAACATTTGCAAGCTCTACCGCATGGAAGCTGATTCACAGTGACAACAGACGATATTTACGCGGTTTAGACTAGACGGAACCTTGTACAGAGAGATGACGGAGGGTGTTGTTAAAAAATCTATCTCAAGATTAGATCAAGTGGGATTTTACAAAAGCCTCGGGCAGATGTGCAGAGGTGCTCAAGCGTGGCTGTACAGGGCTCTAGAGAGCGCCGTCATGGCAATTTAGGGTTGGTAGAACATGACCTACATCCTAAAACGCATCCCAAAACGTCTTTATTTTTTGGAACGTTTTAATCTGGGGAGGGATTTTTGCTGCGGAGATTCACACAAACAGTTAGACGCATGCATTTTTAGCGACGTGTCAAGCACTCGAGGAAAGATGGGGATACGCAACCAAGCACACCACAAAAACCGCTAGTAATCGCAACGTACGCACGTAAAGAACATTCGCAACAGAGCTATTGTCACACTGATGCACCGTGTGGCAAATCTGGGTGCAGAAATGACCGTCTCCTTATTGGACAGCCCACATTGCTTTATTGTACAGGAAGTTGTGGGTTTGAATCTTTCTGGAGAAAAGATTGGTCACATTAGTCAGACTGGCAATCAATATCTCCATGAAACCCCAAACCAGGCCACCGGTGGGGGTTCGGTGTGTGACCCTGGCTCTCTGCACCTTCCTCTCAACCTGCATGGTGATGTCATCCTTTCTGACCCTAACGGATTACATCAACCCACACTGTCTACGCTGTATATCTATACTCAACCTATATTAATCTTTGCATTCTCTAACCATAATCGTATGTGATGGCATCATATAGCTGAACCATATAAATGATCAACCCACTGTATACTGGTGCTATTTTGTAGTTTGTTACTTGCAGGGGTTGGCTGCAAACAGGAAATGACTTAAGAAGCTCAGTGTTGGAAGTCTTCCCTTTTGCACAGCCTTGTGGCCACCATTGTAATAATATTCTTTTTTCTTTGAATTATTTTAAGCTGTTTCAATGAGGTAACAGTGTAAGCGAATGAACGTATTTTTGTGAGATCTGTGAATGCACGGAAACGAAAAAACAAAACAAAAAAAAAGTACGTGGCAGACCTGAGCTGGTTAATTGCTGTTTTATTTTCTCTATGGTTTTTAAGTTATTTTTATTTCCAATTGGTAATCGCGTATACTTCATTTATTTAGCCATTTGGGCGCAGATTCTACAACTTATGATGTATTTGTAACTGGCAAGGAAATTGTGCAAAACATTTTAAGTGTAATATAAAAAAGAGAAAATAATCTCTCCCTCCACTCTGAGTAATGACAGACATGCAGTGTAGTACAACCAGCTGCTTACAGTGTAATTTGACCAAAGTTGATGTCTGGCTGACACAGTATGAGTCCATTCAAGGCTTCTGTTTTTCTTTTCACTTGTCTTGATGGGTTTATTTGGACAGTTACACCAAAATTCAGTAAAATGACACCATCAGTGCAATGAAGAAGGTTATTTATATTTTAAATTAGCACATTAGCCATATGACGGTTATTCATCTGTCAACAAGATTCTGATGGTTAAAACTTCTGAAAAAGGCAACTATCTTTATTCGGTCATCGTTTTTTACATTTTTGGTTTTAGTGTGTTGGTATTTTAACTGGAGCGTTTTGAGAGTATACGTATCTTTTTAATTAGCATTAGCATTAAGAAACAATGGACAATATATAATCGTAAGCGATAGCCTCAGTCTACCCAGAATATCTGTATGTCATGCTACCTTAGTAACAGACCTCTAGATACAAAAAGTTCTTCACATCATACCAAAGACATATTAAAAACATCTGGTAAAAGGTTTTGGCTAATATCTGGGCAGCACTACAGATACTTATTGACTCTTCAATTAGAATGACACATTAAGGAACTTATTATTATGCTTAAGTTGTTCTTTTTCCTCTTTAACTGACTTTTTACATGGTAAAATGTACGAAATTACTGTTGTGGAAGTTTGTGACATCCTGCTTTTGTTTTCATAACCTTTTAGAACATGAATGACATAATAGAGATTCTGGGCATTGGTCACAAAGATTGATCATAAGCGGTTTTAGATTGTCAGGCTTTCATTACTGGTGCTCAATTGCTTTCTGTAGAAAATATGAAATAACTGACAGATTGTTCACTGTTCCTGCTGAATAAACCACTTGTCAATACCTAAAGTCTCAAGGTGTGATTATTACAATAAAATGAACTAGCCAAACAATATGACAAGTGTATCTTAATAACTCATGAATTATTAATTAGGTGACATAATATTTGCATAACCAGTTTTAAGTTCGAACAAAGTGAGGGGTTGGCAGCTTCTGTTGGGTCTCAAAGTCATAGTTTTATGTGTCTGACTGCTAATTTAATTTGCAACTCTAACAAAATTCTTATATAATTTGATTCACAAAAGCTATGTGTGGGGTTGCTACGCCACTGAAATGCACCCCTCGCAATCTGTCTTGGGTTCTGAAACATAATGAAAGAAGACCATTCGCCAAATTTTGCATTAACGCCCTTAACACAGACTGGAATTCTTTTCACTATTCAAAAACGGCACATTCACTGCATGACAAAGTGATACCTCCTAAAAAATGGTGTGTTCTGCCAAGACAAACAAATCAGGCTGCAGGTTTACTGATGAGAAAGCTGCACATTCAGCCCGTTCTAAGATGGACCCAGTGACAACAAAGCTTTCATATGCTGTCAGCACTTTTTAATGGATATATAGTGAAACAATCAAACCTTTTAATAAATAAACTGGCCACCTGGCTTAGGTTCAGCAGACATAATTTAACATGTGGAGCAGGCGGTTAACAGGCAATGGATCAAGATCCAGATATTTGAAATCTTTTTGTCCTTCTTTCCTTGTTCTCTTGTTTTTATACCAAAATCAATTATTTTCCCCAATTGGGGAAATTACAGTCTTCAAATTATTGAATTATTTTCTGGTAGCCCAGAGAAACAGTCTTTTAACCTTTTTAAGAATTACAGTAGATTATCCAGACCCAACTTCAAACTACCCCAGCTTAATCTTACAAGTGAAGATACATTAAACAAAACTTTATTTAAATCATTTATTAACTCTTTTTAAAAAAAACACATTTTTGTTGAAGACTTTTTTCATCATCTTCGTCCTTTAATTTTCCAACCTGCATGATGTTTTCTCTTGTTGAACACAAAAAGAGGTCAAGACGCTGTTTTTCTATACAATTAAAGTGAATTGTGACTATTGGCTTTCAGTTTTCATATGATGTCCATATAACGTGGCTTTAAAAGCACACAAATTATAGGGCCATGGTTGTGGGGCTTGTGTCATTTTTGGAGTTTCAGCCACTGGTCACCATTCAACTGGTTTGGAATGACGTGGTTGATTAAATGACAACAAAAGTTTCATCATTTACCCACAAATACAACTCCTACTTTTGTAAGTTACTTTGGTAAGAAACCACTTGCCAAGAACATAAACCATCAGTAGAAACTAGACCTCCAAATCACAGTCCACGAAGATACTGAGTGTTCTTTCACTCCTCTTCAATCTTTTAATGTTCCACTAACATTCTAGTCATTTACAAAACAAAATAAGAACACACACTTCTTAGACGTACAGCACGCCCATATCGCTACTCCATATGTCATCTATTGTAGCAATGGTAACCAAGGGTAGCTGTTTGAAGCAGGCAGCTTTCTGCTGGTCAACTTCTGAGGGAAAAAGCAAGAAACAAGCTCCTATGTTTCCCCAGATCGGGCCTACGATAGTTCTCAGAGTGCCGAGGGCATGTGAGGACAATGTTCCTGGACATAACCCTGAAACTAAAGTCCATGCAACTTGCGTACGCTGTTGTCTTTTGAATGACCTTGCGGTCTATTTCAATTCTTCCATTTCCCAAATTTCCCCACAGTAGTTTCAGAAGACAGAGAATTAATGTAGGGCTGAAACACTGTGTTTGTACTGCTAATGAATACAAGGAATCAGTTAGGCTGCTGGAACCACTGGTGCGTAAGCATTCTCAATACTAAATTATTAATTTATGTATTCTTAAGGGAACAGTGAGAATTTAAACCGTTTTGACAGGTGTTCTTTTCTTCATTTGGACAGGTGCGCGGCAACATCTGTCCGTTTTACAGTATAGCTTTAAACATCTATTGACGACATACAGTACACGTTCATTACAAACACCATGTGTTCAGAAAAGGTTCTGAAATCCTAAAACGGTAATCAAATTCATGTGTGTACTGGAACGTGATTGCGTTCTGTTGTTCTGATTACTTGGGAATCAGATGAGTGACGGGTTACTATCAGGACCACACTGTAATGCTTATTGCTAACAAAGCTGCTGGGCAAAGGAGGATGAAATCATGGAAAACAAAAATGTTATTGTGGTATCGTAAGTCATAGAGCAGGATTTGCCATAGGAAAACCGACTGTGGCTTCTAAAGTTCAATGTATAATTCCTGTCATTGGTCGCCCTGTTAATCTTCAAACAATACAACAAACAACAGTTAACAAACCCTCCATATACTTCTGTTATTCCAATGTGTTTTGCCTACATGCAAGACAAAACAAACCCTGGCATTTTAACAAAGTCAAAATATTCTTTATATTCTTGTAAAAATATCCCAGCAAACAGTTAAAGAAAAAAAATTACAATTTATTGTATTTATTATTATTTATTTGCAGACATAACAACAACTGTGAGGGGTCGACAAAGTAAGATTACAGCCATCTTTTCACAAGTCAATTAATCCCTGATGGATAAAGTTCCTGCCCTTCATGTTGTCTAAATGATAATTGCAGCAGTATTACCAGTTGGGAACTGTTTGTTTTGGAGAATCCAGGATCTTTTGCCAGAGAACAATACCCACTGGAATCAGTAATAGACTCTACATCAATGTCCACAGTCTTTTTGAAACTCATCATACAGTCCTTCCTAACATTCAATGATATACACGTACAAAAGGTAGCAGTGATATCCACACCCCAACACATCCCCCTTCACCCTGTACCTCTAGATTGCTCCCTCAGCAGTGGAAATTCACTGGAAGCTGATTGTGGCAAGAGAGTGTTGGCTCAGCTGCACCCTTTAAGAACCCATGATGTCAGACCCATATTTTCCTTGGAGAGATTCTCATCAGTTGCATTGTTCCTGGAAACCATGGACTGTTCTCTGGGCAACAAAGCTGCCAACCCCATCTTGGTCCTCTGGTCTTATTTGAGCCCCCACCGGCCCCTTTTAGCCTTGAACTAATCATTTACTACAGCACCAAACAACAGATGATTTTAAAAAAATCTGGAAATTTGATCAATGGAGAAAGCATCTTGGAACGGTGACAGTAAATTCTCCTGCTTTTCCCAGAGGATGATCAAAAGCTGTTTTCTGACATTTGCGGAGAATGGAAATCTATGGTTTGTGATGACGTGCGTAACAAAATAGGACACAGCGGCAAAGCTTCCACTGGGAACTACAACACGATGATATTGGTGATGTCATCTAGCCTAGCGTTCAGATAGCTTCACACAAGACTCATTTAGGCACAGCAGTGCCCCATGATAGGTGACTAAACCAATACAAAAAACAATGGAAACATTCCCACAAAAACAATCCCATACGTGCCTCGTTCGAATGTCTCGCAGTTACAATTTTTCTTTTCGTTCCCACAGAAATTAAGCGAAATAGACGCTGCATGTTTAAACTCATCACACAGTTCCAGTTCTGTTGAAGAATTAATGTTTTTCCTCGAAAGACAAGCATCAGCATGTGATTTTTAATTCATACCGGCAATGAGTGGAATATCTTCAAGTCAGTGGTCATAATTAGATGAAACTCTATCCCACACAAAAGAACATTCATTCAGACCACTCTCTTTTTTCCATTACTGGGTATTACAGCTGCCAGTTGTGGAGTGCATACCTGATCTATCAATGGTTAAAGACCGTGAGGTGAGAGATGGGGCAAGATGGGGCCGTGGAGAAAATTCAGGGCCAAAAGCGTGATTCTGTCTACCAGAGAAATGGCCAAAATTCTGATGTCATTATATATCCTGTGTCACCTCTGGCAATTCCCATATGAAGAATTCAGGGGACAGAAATGGATTTCCATTTGCAATGCTTAAATTACAGGACGTCCATGTCTCCAGTTCTGCGGCAAAAGGATACACTTGCAAAAGTGAATATTACTTGTCAGCATATACACTGTCAATCTGTACTCCCACAGCACAGACTACAAACAGCAAGGGGGGTTTTGTAGTAGTAATTGTAGAAAATGACAAATGCAAAAGGCATGAAACATACACACTGGTATATCAATCATAATTATACTCACATGACTTGTACTTGTAAACAAAATATGATTTGATTCTAAACTCTAAATAATCAGACAGATGTAGTACAGATGGGATTGTTTTCTATATGTACACCACATTTAAAAACAAAAAGCTGTTAAAAGTAAACAAGGATCTCAGCAGCAAAATATTTAGTCAGGAATTGTTAGTCAGTTGTGGGATAGTTTGTGTGGAGCTAAATGCAGCATTTTTGTTTAGTTCTCTCAATTTGTTCTCCATCATTGATGACAAGGCCTGTCATTAATACATTATTATATTATTATACATAACTATTCTGCATTAATACAAATTTAAAACATGCAGAAATCTACAGAGCTTCGTGCACATGCTTTGTTCACACGCCTGCTGATGACTAGCGAGAAAAATTAAGCTAGCTAAGCCTTGTACTTTGTAGTCTATCAGTATGTTAGACGTCAGAATGCCGAATGGCAACAGAGCAAGAGAGGTTACAACAACACAGCATCAAACTCTGAAGTTCAGTCATACTGTTGCTGGAACAGTCTTCTCTCCATAGACCAGTTGAATCCTTCAATAAAGGCTCCCGCCCTCCAACAAAAATACTCACTAAATAAAGACCGAGTGTTCCAAGTAAAATCACTTCAGCTGAGTTCAATAACTATTATTCATGTCCCATTTCTTTTTGCCCCTACAACAGTCTCTATGATATTAATAAGGAAAGCCCTTTTGTTTTCATAAGAACTGAAGAGGAGCTTTGGAAAGCAATGCTAACACACATCTGCTTTCTTATGAAGTACCCTATAGGTCTTCATTTGCTTTTCTTATTGAATAATATCGTCTTGTTCATAATGTTGTACACCATAAGAAACCATAACAACTCCCTTTTACGCTCCTGAAACATCTTTCTCAGCATGTTGGCTCTTTAAAAAGACCACCAACACAAGCTCACCTCATTTTTCTTAGAGGTTCTTAGAAAGGTCAAAGTACTACCCATCATGAAATTACATATAACCCACAAACAAAAAAAGAACAGGAAGGTTCCAGAAGGCACAATGGGTCGGGGGCTCCCAGGAAATTGTAGTTATTTTATGGGTGACAATGTTTCACAACAGGTACTCTCTGTATTTTAAAATCCATTCTTTTCAAATTGTGAGCGAATACGCAAGATCCCTTCCATTGCTTTTAGAAAACAACAACAATGTAACATCCATGTACAACCTTTAACCTGCTTAGTGAGTTTGTAGTTGTTCGTTTGGCAGGGGGTGTGAAAGCAATGGCAAGAGGTTATGATCTTTTCTATGAGATCACAATAAAATAATCCTGTGCACAAATGTTATTTGGCCCATCTCAAAGCCACAACTGTGTCTTTTTAAAAAAACAAGCACTGCATCAAACATAATCCCCCCCGATTAAAGCATCCCTCAATGTCATCCCTGTGGCAGGGCATCTGACTTTTATCTACAGGTGACTGTTCATTTACCAGGGCAAGCCACAGAAATCCTTAATACAAAGTGACAAATAACAGATTACTATGGCCAACTCATCATCATCATCAACTATAAAAGCAGACGCTTGATTCCAAGCGAACATGTGAGTGCAAGGACAAGCTTCTGCAACCACCGGCCCCCAACATCATGGCATCTACTTACACAGCCATCTATGCATTGGCAATTTTACTTGAGTTTACTACTTACTCAACTTTGGCATTGCCCAGAGGCATAACCGATCAAGAAAGTACAGACCAAGAGCGAGCGATTTCAGTCGAAGGAGATGATGCAAATGAAGTGGATCCTGGACTGCTGTCCTTCAGAAGGTATCCCATCATTGAGGGTAGACTGGTCGACGAGGATGGGACGAAGCGCATTTTCATACTTGCTGTAAGTGTTCAATGTTGAAAACTAATATAATCACCTTGACCTTACAGTGTTTTTGCTTATCAGATGTAATGCAGTATATTGTGAACATTTTGTCTTACTGCACTGGTAGATTTTTTTTGTGACTTGTTTTAATTTGGTTTTTAGGAAGACAAAATATATTCAAAATAGAGTCTGAAAACAAGTGTTAATATCTTATATGTGGTGTTGAATAAACTTAAGCTTCTTTCAAAAATTTGCAGATTGTCTTTGCTTAGTGAAAGACTAAATAAGAAAACGTTTTTTTCCAGTGTACACAAAACACTTAAAAGGACCTTCGTCAGGGTAGATAAACAAAACAGGAAGTAAAAACAAAAACAGAACAGTTATCTTTTGTGATGGACCAGCTAAATACTGGTGTGGAGACAGTTACGTGAACTTAAGTACACCAAGTGTTTGCAGGTATCTGACGGAGCTTTTAATTCAAAGCTGAATACTTTAGTTGCTACACTTATCAGTGCAGTAATGGAACAAAGAGAATTATCGGAAGGACACAGTCACAAAGGGGTAAATGGAAGTTTTGGATAAAAGGACCCAGGGTGATCTTGTGAAAATTGGCTAAGCGAGGCATGGGAAACTTTGTCGCAATTTGACACATTTGTTCCATGTGGGGCTCCATGCGCCGGCTTTGCGCCAGCAGTTTGGGAGCAGTTATGGAGAGAGATTTTGAGGTTGCCCTTGGGCGTGTATTGTTTGAATTAACTTAAACATCTCCAGGTGTGGTTTCAGAAGCACACACAATTTAATACGCTAGAAGCAGCCTGTAGACAGAACTGCATTTTGGGTTTAGCTTTGTGGGGTTGGTTGCTTTGGTTTGCTCAAAGGCCTGAAGTAAAGGCAGGTGGTTGTCACACAGGTTCTTATGTGCTTCCCTTTTCAACCAGGACACGATAATAAAGGGTTCTCCTGGGAAGGAGAACAACCTTGTCTTTCCAAAAACCTACCCTGTGCTGCCCCTGCGTGAGACGGATAACACTTTGGATGGGTTCAGCATGAGGGATGAACACCATAGTGAAGATGATGTCACTCCCATGGGTAGGAGGAACATAGACAGTAAGCACTGCCAAGTTTCTTATCAGCTTTTTCTTACTGATATCCTTAAGCCCACAGCACACTTAGCTTTTTCTTTAGAAAATCAAAAAAATATGCAGCCATCTTTTGATCCTGTACGTTAGGAGAAAACATACCAGTATGATTTAAAAACTGGAATGAAAATGTAGTAAAGCCTAAAGGAAAGGTGCCTTTTAACACTGATGGAAAAATCAAGCTTAATCTAAACAAGGTAGCTGTGGCAGGTCATGACCTGCTAAAAAAACAGCTATCATGGTACCTTGATTTTTCAACAGGGAGTTTTATACGGCTAAAACGAAAAGATTTACAAGCCTTGCTAGAAAAAAAGCAGATTTGCTGGTCACCTAACCTGGCCGACCTGCTTGACCTACTAAAAAGTATCCAATGTGTTTTTTAAATAAGAATGTAATTCCATTCAAATATCTCTGTTAGCAAACAAGTACCCTTCTAATTATATGTGATTAATTTGTTTTGCTCTGTTTTTTTGTAGTGCTGAGGTGCATGATTGGCCGAGTATACAGGCCATGCTGGCAGGGTTGAAGGCAGAGCAGGTTACAAACCATCGGCATCCTGTACCCATCATCTGATCTTGCATGTCAGCCCACACATAACATGACAGTACAGATCTGTACGATTTAAAAACAAATAAAAATTTATTCAAGTCTGCAACAAGCTAGTCCTGTTTAAAAGAAACAACAAAAATACACCATGAAAGGTACTTTGGACACACAATTCCCAAATAAAACTTGTTCTGCCCCTGCCAAATCTACTCAGAACTTTCTTCAGCTTTCTCTTAAACATGTACACAAATATACACACACACCTTAAGTAACTGTGTGAAAGAGAGTTCTTTCAATGTTAAGTAGGCCCTGTTGACGTGACCTTGGCTTGTTGATCTTTAAATGCATTTAGACTACTAATAAATAACAAGTGACCCTGAAGTTAAAATGGAGCATTACTACAAATAGGAAATCAGAGAATAAATTATAGCCTGAAAAAGCTTGTGAGTTTGCCTTGACCAGCAATGAGTTTCCTGCTGGCAGCTTTACTGTTCTTTTTCCCTGGTTCTCCAATGGGACCTTTGGCGGGGGGTCGTTTCTGAGGGGGTTGGTTTTCTTCCCTTCCCAGTTCAACGCACTCTCGGTTGGCAAGCTTTCTCTTGGAGGTCTCCGGTGCTCTTCTGCGCTGTGCTGGCTGGGTCCTCTTCCCACCTGTTCTGTTCCAGGCATTTCCACTATGTTCCCCCAGAGCGGATTGGCCTGGACCATCAGGCCTGGATTTAGTGGCCTCTGGGTCCACATCCACTGAAAAAATAAAATGGGAAAATGGGAAGTGGGGTGAAACACAAAAGTGAAACACTGGACTTTGAGAGTAGGGCCAAACAATGAAAAATAAAAAAATGAGGGCAAGCTAAGGACGAAGGGGTAGAAAAGGTTATGATGAAATTGCTGACGTTAGTCTGCAGTTTAACAGCCGGTGTGTTTATTTTACAGGGCTGAGGTTGAACATTTGTCATGTAACGTAGTGGAGCGAAGCCCACGTTCCCACAAAAAGTCAGCGAGAACGGGGTGAGGGAGGTTGGAGAATGTGTGTTCTTACGGTTTTTACAACAGACTTGGGGACAGCCAGGTTTATGGGATGGGGAATCATTTAAAAGTTGATCTTAAGCACCAGTCCCCAAGAAGGGACCAGGCAGAGATCAAGGCCCTGGCTGTGGAGGTGGACCTGGGCATCTTTCCGACTGTGTGGCGTCAGAGAAAGGAAGCACTTCAACATGTGCGCACAGTAAACAGACCGAGCATAAAGGTTATTCAGTACACCAAGAACCGAGGCCCCCTCCTTTAGCGTATTTATTTCTCCTTTTTAAGACAAGAAATTGATGACCAGTTTTTTCTACTTTGTTGGTGCATTCCATATTAAAACAGGAAGTGTGGGCGGGGCACAAGGGAACATGCTTTTTATAGTTAACAGCCAAAAAACAGAAGTTGTCACAGCCCATAATTTGCTACATTCTCATCCTAGACGGACAAATGTCTGTGCAGTGCAAGATGAGTCATCAGTATTTTAAGTCAATATCTCATTTAATGTTAAATGTGATTATCTGCTAGAGGTTAAGTGCTAGAGGTTAAGTCCATCTTTAGGAGAACACTAGTGTAATAGAAACCTTTAAAGCTGATAAACATTGAAAAACAAGTCACAAAACTTTATGGTATCTTTTCCCTTGAAAGAGACGCTACCTGTGAGTCTGTTATCTATTCCAATAGAGTCAAGCTTGTCCTCCGCAGTGATGCTTTGTTTGGGTGCAGGGTGCACACAGGTGGGAACCTGGCTAGTGCTGGGAAACTCCAACACTCTGTTGAGGGGCAGTTCAGCATCCCTATACGTACAAGCAAACTGAGAGCGAATGGTATGCCGTGCTACCTGAAAAAGGTAAACATGCTGTTCAGAACAAAAATAAAACATTGATAGATCTGAGATACTGATTGGTCACTTCCAAACAAAATGTTATGGTCTACCATTTGTTAAGGCAATGTTGCTCCGTCAAGCTGCCCAAAGATATTTAGGGCAATATCTTAGTTTCTTAGGAATCAACCTTCAAATGTCTGTCTTAGTCATCTCTGCATATTAAGCTGGGACTGAACAGTATTTAAGCATGTTTGCAACTAAGTTTGCAAGGCATAAACACATATGATCAATAAAGAGCATTATATAATGACAATGTAGCAGTGGCCATTTAGGGCAAGTGACACTGCTGTCAACTAGCCTCAAACACTTGTTGTTGATACAGGGGTTGGAAAAAACACATTTTTTAGCTAGCTAAACACTGCGGTTCAGAGGCCAACGTGAGGAGCATGAAAAAGTAAATGGTAGCTCATACAGGCGCAGTGAACTTCCGAGGTCTCAAGGGTCTCACAGAACCGCTGATCCATTTCTTTCAGGGTCTTTGATCTGTGCCTGCTAAGGATTATCAGGATTCAAGACTCCCTCCCTTCCGGCTAACCAGCCGCAGTAGGAAAGTGGGAAGAATTCAGGGAAGAAAAAAAATACTGCAGGCATAGTTGGGTGGGGTCGCAAAGCATAGAGAAAAATGAGGTGGTGGGTGTATTTTATGGGGGATCAAAGCCTTAGTGCAGACTTGAAGCACTTTCTTCAATAAGCACCTTAAACAAACGTATCGCTCGGACTGGGAGCCGTCCTTCTCGGTATGTTGGTCAGTTCTGGTTGAAAGAAAACATACCGTCCAAGGAAATCTGACAGTCAACCCACTTTAACATGCACATCATCATTAATCCTTCAATAAAACAAGTGTGTTTGACATGCACGCAATGAAATAAGACCAATTGACCGACCAGCTGTACTGGGGCTACACGGTAACACAACGCCAGTAGCAGAGGTATTATGGTCCTATTTACACCTGGTTTAGAGATCATCCTCGGGTGATCTGGTCATAAGTGCTCAGCTGAGAGACATTGGCGTTTAGACACGGTAGTAGCGCATGTCAAATGCATCTCCCGTGACCACTTGTGAGCAGAGGGTCTCTGATTTCATGACTACATACATCACTATTACTGTGTGTTGATAGAACAAAGTTAAAACAAATGGGACCATTTCCTCCAAATATGCTGGAAATATCACATTTAGGGCAGCACTTAAAAAGTGAAGGTTCGAGGTCACATGTCAAAGGAGTCACTGATTGGACTGTTACTTTCTTATTGCTTGATTGACAGGCAGGTACACCATGTTCACTGTTGTCCAGGGCACATCCAGATGGATTAACGGTTATTCTCCTAATGCGATGTTGTCAAATGCATTTCTGCTTACCTCTGTGGTCACTACAATTTTAATAATCTGCTTAAAAACATTTGGAACCCTGTTTACCTGTTTTAAGCTCCATCCACCTATGATTGGATCACCCAAGGGGTTTGTGTGTTTTTAATGAGGGCAAAAATATGCAAACTTTATGCACTCTCGTCTTTTTTATATGCACTTTGTAACTTTAACAGAAACAATGAAATAAAGTTCAATACTGGCCCTCAGAGTACTGGCTGAGATGGGGGGGTGGGTTCATTACAAGTTCATTAAACTGACTACATAACCATACACAGAATAAACCCTTTCCACAGTGTAACTACTTGAGAAAGCTCTCACTCTCTCCCTCTGTGCCAATCAACGTCAGTGTGTGATGAAACTAGCGAGTATGACAGAATAAAGTCTTTCTGCAGACAACAGGAAACAATAACCTTTCAAGTTTCCCCTGCTAGTCGAGTAACGCCACTGATATGGCACGTTCAAAGAGAAATTGATGCAGAAAGCTTCCGCCCATCCAGATCAGGAAGCCCTGAGCTGCCCGGGGACCATTACCGCTCACTAACACAGGAAGGCGGCCAGATAGTGAAGGTCTAAAGAGACATCTGCTAGTGCAATCAAATAAAGCAGCTATTTAACCGAATGTGTCCAGCATACATGTTCACAGAGGGTTCACCGTTTGTTGTTGGTGGAAATGCCTATGGTTTAAAAAAAAGGCAGTTTGATAAGGATTTATTCCTTTCAATCCTTTTATGACTAAATAGTAAACCGAAACTTTACAAGGTCAAAACACAATCCCAAAATCTTATCACGTGCAAATTTAATCATTCTGCTCTGTGTTTCAAGACTAGCATGACATTTTAAATGTTTGGATTAGATAGTCTGATGCCTTATGGGGTGCAGGGAGCATGCATACTGCCAGAGGTTATTGGTTAAAGCCTGGATTGTAGTGTACAATAGTAAATTACACACTCAGTGGTTGTTTTTATATAACATAGGAAAGACACTTCACAAGCATATTTAAAACGACTGTATAAATTTCACCCAATACAACGCAGAGGAAGTACATGATATAGCTTGTGAAAGCGCATTACTCGCCATCCGTTTTAATAATCAAGTGTCAAATTCAATTTTGTTTGACCGTTATTTGAGGCCAAGATCTCTGCCTACGACCCCGATGATTCTTTACCTTGGACTTGACATTTTCTTGTTGGCTGCAAATGCGGTTCCGTAAAGGCGCTGGAGAAGATCCCGTGGGAGCTTCTGGAGATCTGCGAACACACAGTGGAAAGAGACAGTAAAGCTGAATAACTCTATTTAAAACTGCTTTAATTGCTGGACTGCTAATCAGAATTACATGCAAAATAAATACAAAATTTATTGGTCAACAAATGAAATGAATACATGAAGACACAAATTTAAATACCAAATCAAAACAGAAAACAAAACCATATAAAAAAAGAAACAAGAACATCTAAATTTTAATTGCATTGGTAAAACTTACTTGAAAAGGTTGAGAAGACACACACCAGCACTCCCATTAAGAATGGTATGATCTTCTGAGAGCAGTTCTGCCTTGTTCCTGCAGGGCGGAGCTAATGCCTCTTCATCCATAAGGGTCATCAGAACTTTCACAGTCTCTCTGCCCCCATATGCAGTGGAATGGTTTATAGCATACGCTCTGGGCTGAAAAGTAAACATCACGTGTGGTCTTACCAACAATAGTGAAAAGGTATTTGGGGAGTTACACACATAACTGAATTAGCACGTCGCAAATAAGCTTATGTTTTACCCTTGCTGGACTGATTCCAGTGCCGATAGCTGACTGCATCTGGGTGTTGAATATCTGGCTGATTCTTTCCTTGAGCTCTTTGGCTGTGTCCTCGGCTGCAAGGTACACTGGGTCACCCCCACAGCGGCCTTTGACCATAACAGCTCTGATACTGGACACCAGCTTGGAACCGGCTTCTCTGTTTGGTGACGGACAGTCAATAAGCAAATTAGCAAAAACTTCAGTATTATTAATGGGCTGGTCACACTACACTCGGCATAGACATCAAATTTTTGCTGGGTGCAACATTTAGGATTCAGCAAATTCATAAAGCAAAAATTAGAGGACAAAAATATACGGTTGACTCTTTGGTTAAGAATAAAACATGGTAAACACTTATTTGGGACAAAATTGTATAAAAAAAGACAGCAGTTCCTCTGCATGTTTAAATAGACTGATTAACAAAAATATGGGGTCCTGTGGGAAAATCTACATTTGTAATGTTTACTTAACACATGAACAAATTGTATTTTAGTTTTTAGTTTAGTTTTTATAGTTTTATAGCCAGTCCAGTAATAATTTCTGTATTCTACCGGACTTTAAATAATCTTTTACAAATACACATTTAAACATTTGGGCTTCAGTGGAAAAGAATGTCTGACTTTGCATTTGTGAGAGAGAATTACAGTAACAAAATCATCTGGGAAAACAGATTTGAGCGGTACGAGAAGTCCCCCTTTCTTTCATCAGAAGTGTTTGTGTGTGGTAATCCGCTACTCCATGAGGTCTTGAGGAGGTGAGAAACCGTGCATGCTGGGCAGCAGGCTAATAAAAAAAACCTTTTGGCTTGGCGCTCACACGCTTGAGCGGGAAGGTGGTGATGAACGGGGCCTCACCCTGCAGGTTCAAGGCACTTTCATTAAAACCGAAGTCAAAGTACATCAATGCACTACAGGAAATTACCTCGTGTTCTCTTTGTGCTAAACGAGAAAGATGATTGGCTTATTCAAAGTTTGTGTTGTGCTGCCAAACGTCTTGTGGAGATTTGCTTGAATTGTTTTGAAGTGCGATTCGTCAATGAAATAATCTCTTATGATGTTTAATCAGAGTTATCAAACCGGGGAGGGACAGAGCTGCCATTTGCTGTTCGGTACGACGCACTTTGATGTTCCTCAGATAAACATGCTTGAACAATTCAGGCGATTTCATTAATACTAGCGCAGACGTCATTAGGGGTTTGCTTTTCACAGAAGATGGCAGGTAAAGGCCTCGTGAGATGAGAGGGAGCAGTGCTGGATTTGTGTCGAGATAGGACGAGACCTACAGAAAGCAGGTGTATCATCTTGTGGCAAAGCAAGGTGGTACAAAATCTGTTGTACAAATCTCAGAGGCTTGAAGTAATTACGGGGAGACAC
>JAZGTJ010009759.1:0-18954 GCA_036877575.1 Botia almorhae
ATAGATAGCCCCTATTTCACAAATAAAAAACAAACAGAAAACAAACAGTCATACTGTAGTCAGCAAATGCAAAATAGTTTAGAATACATGACAGATTGTATTTGAAACACAAAGAGAAAAAGTAAGTTTATTAGGAATTCTGTTTAAATGTCTTTTTATGATGCATTTTCATGCAAGACCGCAATGTAAATAATATTACTATCTTTTGGCCCACCTGGTCAGGTGATGTGTCAATCAAAGCAATGACACTAGAGAAGATGTCAGTCATGCTAATGCTAATAGTGCTAGTCCAGCCAGGGCCTTTGTGGCCCACTCGTGATAAGACATAAAATGCCCATCTGTTTGAAAAGCTCGGGTGAGACTTCATGAAATGAATATATTAAACCAAGAAAGTGAGAAGCACAGTGAGTTGGAGATTAAAAAAATTAATAACTGAATAAAATAGAGCAAAAATAAGCAGGGAGGGGGTGGGGAGAGTGTTCAGATGTTTAAAAGGGGAAAGGTTTTTTTTTTAATGAAAAACATAAAAACATCTGGATTTTCATTTAGAATTAGTTTAAAATATATAAACCAGTCTTTATAAATTGCTGTCTCTGGTGAATGTTTAAAGTGATGCTAACTACAGGCCTAACCAGAGATTAACCTAACAGCCCTGGTGAATCTGATGGCATCAGTTTCCCAAAGCATATAAAGGATTTACATCTAGGAAATGAGTGTTTGAAGCCCATCACCTCATGTGCTGTTATCTGTAATTCTGTTAAATACATTTCATACCTGGTCAAACAGTTGCCCTGCATATGTGTGCAAAGACTGAGATCTCGCAGTTCTCCACCTGTGAGCTCTGTAAATGGAAATGTGTTCTTCTGAATGACAATTCAATAACACTCTTCCTCTCCCCCACACAACCATTGCACAAGCTCATATACACACTAAAGTAGACATTTTAGCGCAAACTTTTATCCAGAGTGATTTACAGTATTTACATGGTTGTTTAGCTTGCAGTCAATAAGAATTAGTTCAAGCATGTGTAAACTGTCTATTAATATAACAGAAATAGTTATAAAAACAAATCTCAATGCTATATAAATCATAATAATTCAAGTATGTCGGAGGCTTTGGGGTGCATATTTATACAATTTAGTAACTTTAAACACCCTCTATTGTAAGATACTGAACACAATCAAAAGGGACTTTTACAATGTAGCTTGACAGCATTTCTTAAATTGCCCTGACTAGCTGTTACCTCTGTTTACACCCCAGCAGTAAAGTGATTAGAGGCAGAAGTGAAGACAGACAAAATATGAATTATTTAAAGATTACTTAACTATTGGTGGCAACTACAAGGTTGGTTTGCCTGCATCTACAATATATATATATATATATACTATATAACTATCCAAAAACATAACACACACGCATGTTGTATAAAATGCCTCCTACAATTCCCATTTCAGGGAAATTCTATTGTTACACACTAGTGGTCTCACAGTTGCAAAAACAACATTTAATGTGAATACTGAATTTATTGGGTATTCAAAATTTTTTATAAAAATTTAGAACTTTTATAAACTTACATAAATTATAAACTTACATTTATAGAGAGCATTCTACATTGGAAGTATATTATCTTTTATCTGTTATGGAGCAAAGCACTGCTGAAAAACCACTGGAGTTTAAATAACTCAACTGCTAGGTTCTCTGAGAACATTTTTTACTATAAATGATAGTTATTATAATCATTACGTTGCTCTCTTTTGAATGTCCACACACTTGAATGTTCAATGTTATTAAAGGCACAATATTTAAGATTTGTGTAAATATAATAAAAAAACACATGCGCAGTGTTATATATTTGGTTTAATTGTGTACTTTTAGGGAGTAGTATAAGTAGGCGATTGGGTTGCAGCCTATGGCAACACACGTGGACAAAATGCGGAAGTACTGGTTGTACTGCAGGCTGTTGTTGTTTTGTTCAATCAAAAATAGTGATGCTTTTGGCAAATACTGTGGGTATGTTTAAACGCATTTTTAGTACAATTGTTCTGAACACGTAAAACTGCGGAGTGTTAACCCACCAATTCATTTAATAATTAGCATCAAGTTACTTATAAATACATGAAACATTGTGATCAAACATACAGGTAATAAAAAATGTCATACATTACCGCATCCGCGAACATGATTCGTGAATTCCTTGTGATTGATTCCTATCGGATGGCGAAGACAACATCTCCCATGGTTCCACGCTTTTTCACAGCGTCATCATGCTTCCAATTTATCATTGTTTGGAAAACGCGACATCTAGCGGCGAAAATTACATATGTACCTTTAATGTAACTGTATTCTGTCATGTTAGTATGCTTGCCTCAACCTCATTCTTTCTCAGTCATTCTTTCATCTGAACCTTAATGTCTTAACTTATTTACTTTATTATTGATTAATTGATTAATTACCACTCGATTAATTTGATATTCTAACGGACCATGACAAAAATGTTAGATACAACTTCGGAAAACATGTTCAGCCCAACAAGATGAATCGTTTCGAATTTGCGATTTCGTTTGCTCCCCGTCAGGAAAACGACTGTCCGTTACTCAATGATAGCTAACTAGTAAAAAAAACACTTCTCAACGACGATGCAGATGCAAAGATGAAGGGGCAGAACAACAGACATGAGATGAGTTTATTGAATAATATGTTAGGCAGAATGTCTCCATAAAGTACAGTACAGGTGCGTAAATGGCACAACATTAAACAGTTACTTTTGTTTACATAATGGTGGATTCCATTGCTTGGAGCATATCACTAGACAGTGATGTACAATTTTAAAGCACACAAAGACACACAAGACACAGACACAATGGCAAATAAATAATCAGATGATTATCATTGGATTAGTTATTTTATTACACATGGAAGATTTTATGTCCTCTTGTTTAATTTAATTCAAAAAGCTGTCTTGTTAATATTGTATTATTTAACCGCAGGAACTTCATGAATAACATTAGCGTGTTTTATATTACATAAAGAGATTATAACAACACAGTACAATGTGTTAATATATGGGGATGTGTCATATGTAGTGTAACTTTGTGTGACGCTACCTGTATGTAAGTGACGTTTGAAAGTCATTTACATATTAGTACATATTAAAGCATTTCCGGTGGAATGATTTTGAAAATGACTTGGAATGCACCAAAGGTGCATTAAATATTTACATTGCATTTACATTTAGTCATTTAGCTGACGCTTTTATCCAAAGCGACTTACAAATTAGGACAAGGAAGCAACTTCAATTACAATAAGAGGCAACAGTGAATAAGTGCATAGATATAGACAGGTCTCAGGTATTTCAACACAGTATAAGAAGTTTTTTTTTAAAGAGAAAGAAGTAGAAGTGGCGGTGTGTTAGTAAATTAGTCAAGGAAGCGAAGACGAAAAAGATGAGTTTTAAGTTGTTTCTTGAAAATGACTAATGACTCAGCCATTCTGATGGAGATATGGAGCTCATTCCACCAACCGGGCAGAGTGAAAGAAAGAGTCCGGGAAAGTGATTTCTTCCCTCGTTGGGATGGAACCACAAGGCGCCGTTTGTTAGCTGAACGCAAATTTCTAGTGGGCACATAAGTGCGAAGAAGTGAGAGCAGGTAGGGAGGTGCGGATCCAGTAGTCACCTTGAAGGCAAACATCAGAGCCTTGAATCTGATGCGAGCAGCTATTGGCAGCCAGTGCAACTGGATGAACAGTGGCATGAATATATTAGCTTGTACAGCCATGAGCAAGTTATTTCACAAAACAGACGTTTCCATACAGTCCACAACACAGAATAATAACTTAATTTACAAAAATAGCCCAGTTCAAACGTTCACATACCATTGTTTCTTAATGCTGTGATGTTATCTGAATTCTCAGTGACTGTTTTTATGTTTTGAGATTGTTGTTTATGAGACTCTTGTTTGTCCTAAACTGTGTAACTGTCCACTGGTCTTCAGAATAAATCCTCCAGCTTCTGCACAATTTTTGCATTAATTTCGCTCCACATTCTGCAATAACGTAGTATGAGCTGAAGGGGGCAGTAAATGTAAAGCTATAATGATCACACACGCAAAGACAAAGCCTCAGTGGCAGTCCAGATGGATTGAGTGCTTGTACTATAAACATGCTTCAAAAACAATACACACTAAAGTCACAAAATTTAAACTTAAACAGACAAAACTTTACAATTTGGAGGACCGTAACAACATCTTAAATGTTACTTGGACCATTTTGTTCTGTCTCAGTACTATTCTGCCTATGATTAGCATTGATCTGAGACAACAGTCCACTGCATTCCACCACCAATCCAAACAAGACATGAGTTGCCTTTTGATTACATCCTAATGACGTTTTTATTTAAACCCCACCCATCTCATTAAATATTAATGACTGTGACTGCATTGTCCTGAAGAGTTGGTGAACTTAGAGGGTTGCACGATTTGACACGCAGAGAGAAAATCTTAGTTCACTGCAGAGTCACTGTGGTGAGATACTTTGATATTCTGAGCATGGCTGATGCTGGGGTCTTTGAGAGGACACAGAGACGGACCGCGACAGGCGGTAAAGGACAACGGGTTCTGTCTCACAGTGTGGTACCCATGGGGCCACTGATCTAAATCTAGCCTCGTCCTGATTCTCTGTTAAGGGCTAGATGTCTGAGTTCAGTGCAGCTGGAGAACTGTTAGACAGAGAGAGAGAGAGAGAGCTGTATTATATCCACATTTATATCAGAAATGTCCTCATTTACATACATCATTTACATCGGTCTCTGACCAATAATCATTAAATCCTTGTAACAACTAGTAATATGATATAACCTATGGCTAATGGTGCTGTTCATAGTACAGGAAATGGAAATACAAAGGGAGGCAACAGTAGCATTTGGACCACTGATTTGGGGGATTGTTGTTTCTGTAAATTTCATTCCATACTCAGATATATAGATTCATAGCAAAGCATTTAGTCCTGTTCATCAAATGTATGCCCATGTTTAGTTAAATGTCAATTTAAAGGGATAGTTTAATATAGCTAGATAATTTAGTCATTTTTTACTCATCTTTGTGTCATTCAAACCCCCTATGGCTTTCTTTGTTAGTGACAGACACTTCTCAAGCTTCAAAGACACAAAAGCTTTATAAAATAATTCCATGTGACTCGTGTCATGTTTTTCAACTGCTCTGTAAGCAATGGGTTTAGTGAATTACACACTAAAATGTCATTAACCTAAAAATGATAGCTAAAGTGTTTAGTGAACTGTATATAAGTATTGATTTATTATCATGCTTGATGCTTTAGTGTACACTAGGTGGTGTCAGGCACTCTCTGACATACACAAAAAACTCTAGGCCCTGATAAGGCCTACAGGAAATTACAGACTATATACCAATGAATGATTCTGCCTCATGTAATATACACCACATTTATTTTTTATACACATATCATAAAGCATTGTGGTCCTGCCTTTATGGATTTACCTGCCGTCTGTGTCACAAATTCCAGAGATAAATGTTATTGTCATAATAAATGGAATTCGAATTTAGGATGGGTAAACAAACTGTATGATTCATATATTTTTGCACTGGACAAATACACTCAAAACACAGAAGACTATATATAAGGAAGAGGGTCTGATTGTCACAGTACCTCCAGCTTTAAGTCGGTTTCTATATAGACACAAACCTTAATGCCTTGTCTACAAAGAAAGCTTCACTGTTTTTTTGCCCCAGAAAATAACAGTTTATTTAACACACAGGAAAGTGGCAAGTAAAGTGGCAAGTGAAGAACTCTGTCAGAGTGTGAACCTGCCATTAATCAGTCTTTTATAAAATATTTATAAAACACAAAACAATTTATGAGAAAAACAGAAAAAACGAAGAAACTTACAAACATACCATTTACATTTATGCATTTGGCAGACACTTTTATCCAAAGCGACTTACAGATAATACATTTGTCAGTATGTGTGTTTCCTGGGAATTGTGTTGGCACCTTTGCGCAGCTAGCACAATAAACCAATCTACCAATTGAGCTACAAGAACACAAAAATTACTGGTTCAGCCAAGATCATTTCTGATTAAGAAACTGTATTTCCAATTTATACAGGACAAGTTACATTCTGCCCCAACCTGACAATTACATAAAATGCTCTTGTCCCGACAACCAGTTCATCATTTTGTTTAAAATCCACTCTCATTATATTATTAACCCTTATCTAAATGTTTTGTATGCCAGTGGGGTTTTGTTGTGTTCACTTGTTTACCCAAAGGATATGACAACAAGGAAACTCCAATTTAAAAGAATTTTGAACTAGTTGCTTAATACAAACATACAAACTCACTGCTATCTAAACAAGCATTTTGTAGTTGGTCTGATGACTAAAAACCTTACAGTTAGTAATATGTGTCAACCAGCCCTGGTCTCTTTATGTATAGGACTCTAAAGTGCCATTGTTGGAGCATTGTTGTGGCAGGTGTAGAGCATATGAGCTTTTTTAGACTCAAATAAAGCAGATGGAGAGCAGAGGAGAGAGAGGACAGCCATTCATCAGCCCTGTCTCTGAGCAAGCAAAGTTACCAGCTCAGTCTATTAAACAGATTTATGGTGAGTGTTGTTCCCTGTATTTCCAGATAACAGTATGACCTATGTAAGACTGTTAGAGAGGTATCTTACAGATGAGTGTCCTGGCATGAAAACACCACACTCTGATTGATACCGTGACCCTGTTTAAGAGAGAGATGGAGGTGAAGTGCGATGGATGGTGACTTCCTGTCTGTGTTCAGTCCACTGAGGCATCTTCCTGTCTTTCCACCAGGGCCTGAGTTACCTGCTTTGACCTTCAAGCAATATAAGGACAAGGCATCTGAGAAACTTAGCAGGATATATATTTTGTGTATATAAGGAATAATGTAATTATCACAAATTATCAAACAGAACCCCTCTGAAATTCTTGATTCTGATTGCATCATTCAGGGGTTTTACATTCTTAAAAAATAAACAAACAAAAGTAAATAAATGACTGTGGAATTAATAAATTAAGTAAAAGAGACAGTGGAGTGATCCGGGAGCAGATAACCAACTGTTTAGAGGTCATACAAGTCCTGTGATTGACCAATCAGAACTGAGTATTCAAATGAACCATGTACAAAAACAGAAGATATATATTGGTAGATATATGGGTAATATTGGTCTCTCTGCAAGGACAGGAACGTGACCTGTAGGTATGTGAGGAGATAAACAAGGAACATGGTGACTCAACCACAGCCAGAATCTGATTATGAGACATAGTGTTGCATTAGATACACAGAGCCTCACAGCCACAGGCTTGTCAATTACACCACATTCTCTTTTCAGCTCCAGAGCTACTGATTCAGATTTCATCTAGATAACCTCCACTCCACCCCCTTTAATTCAGGTTGCCATCAGCAGGCTATCCTGGAAACAGTTTTTACGTTGAAACTGAGACTGGACTAAATACAGTGTGCGTATTGGCTGACATCACATTTGCACTGTGCACTTTCGGTTTTGCTAAAACTACACTTTATGACGGCATACTACAGGGGTCTGGGGAAGGTATTTAAATGTATGCATCTCATTAGTGTGAAAGATTATCTTGTGGACACCGCTGGTCAATATGTTATTATGTGATTTCTGACAGTGATTTCTTAGCGTTATTTGCTGCTCTTGCACTATTGCCATGACAACTGTGTCACGGTTGACAACAGACATTTTAGATGATGAAGCACATCTATCAATAGCTAGACCAAAACAGCCTCATAAATATGAATTAAGTGGAAGTAGCATGAATATTACATTACATTACATTACTCATAACATTAAAGACAATCAGGTGCTCATTGTAAACATGAAGAATTCGTACCCTCCCCGAGATATTCCATTAAAGCATATGAAGCACATAATGTTTTTGTACAGAAATGAACTATTCCGTTTTAACCTGGATCTATTATACTGACATAACAGTTTCTCACACTTTAATCAGATAACTTAATCTAACATGATAGCCCATGATGGAAGCGTGCATCAAGCTGCCAGCATCTGACGCCATTAATGTTGTAATGCAGAGAATGTGATTGGTTGATTGATGCGAACATCAGATTTAATTGCGTTTGTAATCTGCGGCTATTTATTAATTTGATTCAAAGGTGACTGTGACAAATGTATTTGATTTGTGGGAAGATTTCAGTCTGCAGACCAGTCCTTGTATGCTTTATGAGATTGTCTTATTCGATCTCGTTCCGCCCAATGTAATCATGTTACTTCAACACAACCTAGCAACAAGAAACTCCCAGCGAACGGACCTTAATTACGACCCATGTTTTTTGTGGACAGAAAATTGACATCAGTTTTTTCCTGGTTAGCCAGTATGTATCTGTAAGCATAAGAAAGGGTTCACAGTCAGTCAAGCATGAAAAGTGCTGAGGGAAATCAATTAAGCTGGCCTACAGAGGCCAGAACGTTCAAGGTTCTGAGCTTTCTGAAGATCACTAAAGAGACACACTGTACCACCAACACGCTCGGCCCGTTGCACTGCTGTTACTAAGATACCGTCAGGAAACTTTCTTTTATATGGTGGAATAGGCTGATTCATTTCTTATAAACACACACTGTCCACCGTGTATTACTAATACAATTCTCTGGAAATGCATAATTTATCAAATAACAAATTTAAATGACAAACCCTGTTGGTCAGCATACAAGGTTTTTTAATACAGGTTTTCAGAACGGGATTGTTTTGGTAATGTGTTGGGTCACCTTTTCTTAAAAATCTTTATCTTGAAAGAAAAAAATCCAGTTGAAAATCATTGCTGCCCTTGTAACCTAACTGGTAGAGTGTGGTGCTTGCAACAACAGGGTGATGGGTTTACAGGGTACATACAAATAATAAAAATGTATACCTTGAATGCACTGTAAGTTGCTTTGGATATTAGCGTTTTGCTAAATGCATAACTGTAAATGACCGTCTTTGCCAAACATAATCTTTGCCTATATATGCTGGCTGAGACCATGCTTGAGAATATACATCACAGCCCAACAGAATCAACCAAGCATGGACATACTGCATGGACATAATACTGGTCTAAACTTGTCTTTTTAGCAGGGAAACTAGCATGAATGTTTTAGATGAGACATTAGTATTTTTCTCATGCACTAGGAAAGTCATCACAAGCTAGAGGCATATTGACCTTTTTAGTGGTGTAGTTATTGAAAAGGATGAACAGAACAAGCATGAGGCAGACATTTAATTGAAGATATTAAAAGCCCTGAATGGCAAGCCACCAGCGAGAGTCACTTGATCTGCTAATGTACAGCGGGAAAGAGCGATATCTGTGCCAAAGATAATGTGTTTTCATCAGTTTAGTGTTTCCTAGAACACCCAAAATTCACAACAAATAGTGCATTTCTCTCACTTTCTGTCTGTCTCCATCTCTCTCTCTATTTTTCTCTACGTCTCTCCACCTGTTCATCTGTGTGTCTGTTTTTGTTCTTAGCATAAATGTAGAGAGGAGATCTGTAGCGATACCAGCTAATCACAACGGATTGATTTTTCTCAACGGAGAACACGACCAGTCACATGACTCATATGGACCAGATGACAAACACGGATTAGAGAGAATATGATAAGCACTTTGATAGTGGGACATGTATAGAATAAGTTAGGCAGAGGTTTTTGAAAGGGAAAGAACGAAATCAGGAAAACCAGGAAAATCAGGAGTCAGAACACAGGAACACAGGACACATGGTTGCAGGGGCATATACAAAAACATGTACAAAATGCAGAAGAACTGTGAGAATATAAACTACGAGAATATAAAACTATGTCTTATTGCACTATGAGATGCAATAAGACAGTGAGCAGAATATAAAGAAAAAACTGTCGCAAGTGATGGTTGTCATGGCAACGTCACACCGTCTGCAAAATGTGTTGTTTTTCCTGAACACCCACACAGACTATTTAGGCTTTATTCACCTTGCTATTAATCAGAGATGAATGGGGGCAGAGATTTTGATTACAGAGAGAAAAGACTTCCTGTTCCTAGACAGCAGCAAGTAATATTTACTATGATAACCATTCGTCATACAAATGAATTGTGTGTCCAGGTATACACTCCATCAAGTCCATATACACTCGACAGTGCACTCAGAAAATTGCTTTACTTTTATTATTTCCATGTCTGGCTGTGAATTTAGTCCATCAGTTTGTTTGCTCAGTAAACATTAGGCTGGTGTTAGCCACGACTGTGACAGGCTCTATAATTGAATGCAAACAAATAAGATATAGGATTTCCACTTTTTACTATTGTGTTAGTAAACAAAAAAATGAAATGAGATTTACAGGGGATTTGGTGGGCACTCATCTTGAAAAACCATTATAAAAGCACTTCAAAGACCTGTAGGAGCAATTCTGAAGGTGTTGGGTAAGTGGACATCACTGCAGGGAACAAAGACAGTAGTGACAGCAGAGTAATATGTTTCTAAGATTGTGACATCACCAAGCCATGCACTGACACAGGGTTTCACAAGCACACACACATGTTTGTATTACTGTCCTTATGAGACATTGACTTCTATTGGTTTTATATTGAGCAAAGCATATTTTCTATATAACCAAACCTTATACCTGCCCCTTAATCTAACCATCATGGAAATAATTTGGGGATTTAATCCAGGTCAAAAGTCAAACACAGGTCAAAGTGAAACACACACACACCTAGGAACCTCTCTAATAGTGATCATGATGGGTAATTATAAAAGTTAATAAATAATAAATAATTAAATAATTAAAAATAAATAATTTCCCAGATATTAAGCTTTTGCTAGGTTAATAAAAGTAGTAGTGATTATGGTAAAAATGCATCATAAACCCTGGAGCATTTTAGGAATATTTAAGATTTTTTTGAGGTTGGCTGAGATAGAATGTATAAATAAGCATTTTTAAAATGTATTTACTCTTTCCTACTGTAAAAATGTTTTCCAGAAAACCTTGGAATAAACTTCATGAGGACACATCCAAAAAAGATTAAAAAAATCAAACAATATTATTTTGTGGGTGTTTCCTGGACAGAATAAGCTGCAAAGTGAACCAGAGTTTATGCCAACATATGTCCGGCAAAACATGAGATTAATACAATTCCCATTTTGGACTTTTTTTAGAGTCTATCAGCTTTGTTGTAAAAAATCTGAAAATCAATATGCATAAGGAGTAATACGTCCAAATCCTCAGTATGCACATTACAGTAGGCTAGAAATACCTGGATGGGATCAATTTAGGAGAAATATATTTCTTATGGTTAAATTTTACATGTTTAACAACACCTGGGTGAATTATTGTCATTGTTAGCACACCATAGGTGAACAAACATACAGGTCACATGACAATAAAAACATGGTGGATGTAGTATATCTGAAATAAGTGCATACTGCATCCACAAATACTATATATACCATACTATTTTAACAGTCAATAAGTAAATACTTAATCTAATTGAGTATGTATTGAGTATGTATAAAAGGCCACACACATACCAACTTGCAAAATACTGTAAGAATTAGAATCCCAAATTCCTTTCATTTCCCACTGTGCTCTTTCCTCATAGCTGTAATCTGTTTTCAGTCATGTACATCATGTAGGGTGTAGCTGGAGTGCATCCAGTGTGTATTTATCCTCTTACCCTATCTGCAGATGGGCACCCAGTGGTACAGGCGGGCAGGTAAATATTGCTCATATCAAATGAGCCTGTACTGCAGAGGAGTCCAGCTGATGTGACATAGTTTGATTCATATTTTTACTCATGCAAACATTCTGCTTGTACTCTCTCTCTCTCTCTGGCTTTCCCACCCACACAAGAGAACATCTATTCACAACACAGAAGATAAACATGTTTGCTTCTCTGTGCCTAGCCATCACACACACTTCCTGCTGAACTGCAATATTACTGTGAAACATTCATGTTTTCTGCCTTCTTTGTCTGTGCTGAAAGAAAATTTAGAAATGGTCTTGAAGGGAATTCTCTACAGGATTCATTTCCATTCGTGTCAGAGGAGAAATGGGACTTCAGTCTGGGATTTGTTGGCAAACATTCAGCGAGAGCAGCTGGTTTGCTGGCCCACACTGCTCCTGCAGCTCTGCACCAGAGCTTCTGATTCTACATGCATCTCTGTCACTGAGAGCTAATTAACAAACAATTAACCACCTCTCAAAACGGGGAGGGTAATTGGTATAATTTATAAATTAAGCCCGGAGCCTGAATGAAAGACAAAATGAGAATTTAAAATTAAAATCAAAATGAGCTAATAAAAGTACAAAACCACTGATGAAAGTGTGCACGTGTGTGTGTGTATGAACACAAATTAATATCACAAATCATACTCAATATTATGTATCCTTATATACCAGTATAATACTAAACTCATACACGAGAACTACTTTGTTTTATTATTTTGTTGCATTAAACATTTAAGGAATCATTATAATGCTGATAATTAACGACATTGGAGACAAATTTCAAACAAATAAATACTGGGGTCAAACTTCTGAAAAACCGTGTGTTCTGCTGAGTGCAATGTTGTTGTGTGTCAGCGACACCACTGGGTGAGGACACAACAGAGACACCATTAACAGGATTAAGAAAATCTGATCTTGAAAATCAGATTGTTTCTGGTGTGCAGGTTTAATGGGATTGACTTGATCTGGTCTTAAAACAGCAGCTCAATCCTGGTATCTTTCTCAGATCCGCCTGTATCTGTACAAAACAACCCAACATATATCAACAACAAAGACAATCAACAACAAAGACACTAGAAAGTTACTTAACTGTTGACAGTTTTTAAAATGTGTAATGTCTGCATCATTAACATCTCTAAATCGAACTGGCAGTTTTTAAACAGGTAGACTTGTATTAATAACTGCATATTAATTAGTGAAGAAAATTATACATAGTATAAATGATATGCTTTTAAAAAACACAATTTAATGTAACAGTGATCTACTGTTTGGTTGGCATTTAGAGAGTGTATCAGAGAGAGTGATGCTGTCAGGTAAGGAGCACTGCTTTCATCCAGCTGTACTGACCTTTTCTGAGTTTCCTGTGTGAATGGCTGAGAATATAAAATATAGACTGTTCAGGATTCAGTCTACAGGACATTACAGAATCATGTGGACTAAAAAAACATGTTTTACTTTTCACCTGCATTTTTTTGCATTGTAATTATTTGTTTTACCTTAGTTTTGGCCGTTGACCTCTGTTTTACAGTAATATATAAATAATCAAATACAACACGATGCCTCACATAGCACACATTCAGTATGTACAGGCTGTGTAACCTCTTGAGACAGGCCTTCAGTAAATATCTCTTAATGCGCTGTTGTTTGTCTCAAGAGGAACGTGATAAATTCAGCTTGATGTGGCTCTTGTAATCTGGGCTCATTCAGGGACTTCAGATGTTCCCTCAACACACTCTACACGCAAGCAGCAGATACATCCAGAGGCTTAACATTTCTTCAAGTGTCTGTCTGTGTAGCTTTAAAGCACGATGCTGGTACAGTGCAACTTTACACAGCCATCACAGCTTTTTGAAATAATAATTACAGTCGGGGGGGTGCAGTGAAGTATTTCACTTTGTGGAAATATTAATGCACTCTTGACAGCTAAAGCCAAATGGATGTGCACTTCAGACCTCCTCTGGAAAAATACAGTGAGGGTGGGAAAAGGGTGGTAGGGGGAGGGTGTGGGATATCAACATTTCATACAAAGGGAAAAACAAAAGAGCTTTCTTGGCAGCTTAGGCATGTGTGTGTGTGTGTGTGTGTGTGTGTGTGTGTGTGTATGTGCAGCACACTGTGTGTTTTCTTGTGTCTTTAATGTGTCAGTGCAAAATCTTTTTGAGTACAAAAAAGAGGGGAAATGCAAAGATACATGCACAGTAGGGAAAGATGCTGTGGTGGTACCGCAATATAATTTAGCCATTGTGAATATCATATATACCATAATCTTTCCATGGTACATATCCAAAGGGACTTACAGTGCATTCAACGGTACATTTTATTATTATATCTATTTCCAGTATACATTTTATCGATATAAATAGTCTAAATACTGATTTTATAAATACTGTATTTATTAATACTGAATAAATACATCAGTATTTATGTGCTGCTCATTTGAAATTATAGTGTTGTCTTGTTTAACCACTGATAACAGGTTATCTATGTAATGTATTGGCAACAGACAAGGAGCAAATTACAAGAAGATCTGTCACTTCCAGACACAGCAGACATCCAGCTTCTTGTCATCGAGATTCAATGTCCAATCAAAACCTTTATATTTACATATTCATTTTGTAGATACTAAGTGTAAAGTAAAAATGATAGATTGCTGAATATTGTCAAGACCAACAGAGGTAAACTGACATTATGTAACAATTCATATCATATCATACATAATATGACAAATCATATCATACATAATATGATGGCTGTATTAAACTGGTGGTGTTGTGACAGCATAGGTGAATTTGAGTAGCTACAGTTGTCTCCATTCAAAGATTACATGACACAAGTATCACTGTGTCTTAAATGAGACATTGATAGATGACAGATGGATTTGGGGGGCAATTTTAATTTCACTACAAACACCGCGGGTCAACAACATCAAGATAACAGAATGTTTGTCATCCCAGACTTTAGCCTCACTCTACCAACCTATTTTAAACCAATTATTCATATTGTCTCAAAGCTTTAGGGGGTTTAGTCAGACTGAATTAATATCACAAAGGAAGGAAAATAACATTTACCTACACTCAACCCTTAGACTGAGATCACAAAAACAAATAAGAAAACACGTTCACTTAAATTGAAGAAGACTGAGGTGAGAACTGGGATTTAAATGAGCTTGAGGTCACTAATGCATTGATGATGCGTCAATGTGCATCTATGGAAAATAGTTTATAACTCCTTGATGTTTACACTGCTTACAGTAATTCAATTAAAGTCCTTTGTTAAAAATGGTATAAAACACCCATATGAAAACATGACTATAATGGTTATATTGCTAAGAAATTGCATGTGTATTTTAAACTTCATTTTTAAAAGATTTCCCTGTTTAATTATCATCTCAGAACATTATCTGTGAGGGGAGCCTGGTCAGTTTTCAGTCAATATGAAGATCATTCTTCTATGTATGATGTAACGTCTGGAAACGCAGGCTTTGTCTCGGTTTGACCTCATACACCAGCAATCAATTTGGATCAATCAGCTGTGATTCAGCTTACAAGGAACTGAAATTAAACATGTAGCACCTGGAAGCACTGGCATCTCTCAGATGCCATTAATATCATTTGTATAAAGCCAAGATTTTTGCCTGGGCGGATGTCTATGGGTTTTCATTAATTAGCATGAAAAGCATTTCTATTAACATTTACATTACATTTATGCATTTGGCAGACGCTTTTATCCAAAGCGACTTACATTGCATTATACTATAAATTGTTTCTGAGTATGTGTGAGTATTTACATCTCAAACAGTTTGACTATTGCACACAGAAAGACATTCAAAAACAATTATTAGCTCAATTTACAGAGTTGTGGAATGTGAAAAATATCTCAACATCTCCCTTTCTCCTAAATTCATGCTTTTAATAGTATGTGTGTGATGGGCTGCCCTCTTAAATTATCTTTAATAAGGTGGCTCATTGTGTCATCAAATCTCTGAATATCAGTTTGAATATCTCTCATTTATTCTGGCCTCCTCTGGTGTGTGTATTAGCTGTAGTCTGTGACCATACACACAAATTAGGCCCACAGAACAAATAAAAGGCTTTGATTTCCCAGCACCCTGTCTGGGCTGTTTTAATAATGGATCTTTGTGTTCCACAAAGAGAACGGCTGGTATCTTTCTGTCTCTCTTATTCTCTGTCTGACACATTTCTCACTAACAAACAAGCCTGGAATGGTGAGAGAATAAAGACGGTCAATGGCTCACAGTCAATGGTTGGGTGGTTTTGGTGGTCATCCAGACGTTGGTGGGGATTTGGAGGAGCGCAGCAAGGTCAAAGGGTGAGACACCCTCTGAGACCTGTCTCTCTAATCATCTGCTCCTGGGCTGAAGTCACACACAGGCAGATGGTTGCACTTTGATTTCAAAGACCAGTGGACCATAAAGCATCGAACTGGCCCTCCCTCACGGCAGTATCTGACAATACTCGACGTGAGATTGAGGTCAGATTTACGAGGATGATACCCAAGCTCCAATTATCTAACAAAACAATTCTGCAAAGTTTATGATCCGTGCCCCCGAATGGAAGTATTCAAATTAGATATTTATCATTCTAATAGCATTATAAGATATTAAACACAGACAGTGTTAGGCTGTCTTAGTTATGCTAATCAGTTAATTAGTCCAAGAGAACAAACAAAGAAGCACCAAAGTACCACTGTAATAACATGTTTTTTTTGGTATGTATCACGGTATTCTTTGGAGTAGCAAATATAATAAATAAATATTGTCATAATTTGGCACCATGGGCTACAAAACATGCAGATGAAACAGAAAATCTAAAAAAGTCTGGCTCATATTTTAACACAACATGAAAATAAGAAAGATATTTTTACCTTATTTCCAGATTCTTTTAACTGTAATGCAAAAAATCATTACCTCTTCTCTAATGTTATGAAAATTGTCCTGTTTATTTATTTATTTTCATAAATTAAACAGTACCTGGATAAATGTTTTCATTTATTTTTCATTTCCTGGAAAGATTGTATTCATCTGTGTGAGATTTTCATGAAATGATCGTCATGGTAATGAGGCCTCAGCTGCAGGTCCTTACTGCTTCAGGAGAACCCAAGTCCCTTTCTTAGAAGCACCTGCTTATGCTAAGAAATAGCAGGCAGGAGACACTCACACACCGCATTAGCTTGATTTTTTGCCCTGCATTGGCACAGTTACCATAGAAACAGGGACACCAAGTGTACAGTGTGTGGTGGCTTAAGTAGCACTTCAACAAAAAAAATCCTCTTTGGAAGATAAACAAGACTATCAAAAAACAATCTTTCGCTTTGTGTCCTCATTAGTATGTGAAATGCATGTTGTGGGCTTATGAAATTAATTTATGACAGTGTGCTTACGTTTTTCAGGCAAATAAAAAATTGATTTATTGATTGTGGCGCAATCGGTGATGACAAGTTTAAACATTCTGAGAGCTATTCATCAAGGCCTGGCTGCTTTTAAAGAGGTTCTTTTGCTTTGCTCTTTAGACTTGTATAAAGGTCAAACAACAACAGTGCTTGTGGTCCATTTATGATGCAACAACCAAAAAATACTTCACTCCTTATAAGCCACATAGCATCATCTGCCCACAAACCCTGGGCGAGCACATGATAGAAAAGCCCAAAGGATTCTAAAGCGTGACGGTTTCATGACGCATATCTTGGAGAGCATGGAGATCTCTATGGGTAAAGGTGTTTGGAGGAGGAGATCTCAATACACCTGCATTGTCTCTCTAGTTTGAGGACTAAGAGGTGTGAAGAATGGATCTTCTCCTCCACACACTGCTATGACGCAAACATGCAGACTCACACACAGTCATACATTCATGTCCCTGCACAGCAGTGGAAGGGAGACGACAATTACACACAGATATTCAATCTCTCTCTCTATGATTCAATGATTGTTGATTTTTTGTCTCCTAAAATCTGTTGATGCTGTTGAATTTCTAAAGAAGATGGAGATACTGTTGAACATACGCACAACTTTGAATGATTCCCTGCTCAAAGTTTTTCAGTGGCAATTACTGCCAGCACATGATCTGATATGTTTTTATAGCTGTGTTTGAAGACATTTTTGTTGTGCTAATGCAAATAATAAATGATAAATCAGACATGTACAGATATCACTTTATTATACATTTTTATGAGCAAACTAACAATTGATCATTATATAGGTACATGCTTAAATTGTACTAAATATAACTGAATTGAAATAAATAAAAATAAATAAATAAAATATATTTCATGACACGACTGTATTTTCATTTTCATTAATGAAACGTTCAGAAATGAATCTTATTTCTTCTTTCATTATGAAGAATAGTCAGATATGCTGTGTATACCATGACATATTTAAATGAACTCTGCTCAAACTATAAGCAACATGATGATAACCCTGAATGTGAAATTTCTCAATGGATACTTTTATACATGAGTGATTTTAATTGACATAAGCTGTTTTTTCCATGCCATTTCTAAATGGATACTTTTCTACATGAGTCATTTTAATTGACATAGGCTATTTTTACCAGAGTAATTTGCTGTCAGAATGCTTTGGCACAAGTACTAGTCTCTGCTACTTTTTTTTAATGTTTGTCTATGAGTTGCATGCAAATGGGATAAATTTTTACCCCCAATGATTGACACACACACAAGCACAGACCCCTCATCTGCTGCCCACTATGAAAGTCCCTCCCCTGACAGCTGTTAGCAAATGACAGGTAACAGAATGTGTCCTAGTCACGCCCAAATATGTGACGTCCTTATGGCCTGTGGTCACATGACCCAAATGCTCTTATATTGCTTTTATATTGTGATGACTGAATACTCTGGTCATCAAATACTTTTTTACCACTACCACCCACCAGCCCATACACACAAACATGCTAACATATCATCCATGATAATTCTGGTCGGATGACTATTCTAATCACCCCCATATTGAAATGAGTGTCTTTCTTTTACATCATTTGTTTTATGTCATCTAAAGCTGGTCGTTCAGTTTTGCAAACCAAAAAATGTGCTGCGGGTCTTTTCTAATAAGTAATAAATGGAAACTAACCATAATAATCATGACTAGGTAGGATAGCAAATTAAGTAGGCTTGTTGACAAAAAAAACTTCTAATCTTTTGTTCTT